>JAJEJO010002158.1:147946-236330 GCA_020662805.1 Glaucomys volans
ATCTATCCTTCCTCCATTCTTGCCACCCTTCCTCCCCACATTATGCACCATCATTCATTTATCAGAGAGACCATTTGGCCTTTGGATTTTTGGGATTGGCTGATCTCACTTAGCATAACAGTCTCCAACATCATCCATTTACCTACAAATGCCATAATTTTATTCTTCTTTATGGCTGAGTAATATTCCATTGTGTATATATGCCACAGTTTCTTTATCCATTCATCTATTGAAGGGCATCTAGGTTGGTTCAACAATCTAGCTATTGTAAATTGAGCAGCTATGAACATGGATGTGGCTGCATCACTGTAGTAACCTGATTTTAAGTCCTTTGGGTATAGGCCAAGGAGTGGGATAGCTGGGTCAAATGGTGGATCCATTCCAAGTTTTCTAAGGAATCTCCACACTGCTTTCCAGAGTGGCTGCACCAACTTGCAATCCCACCAGCAATGTATGAGTGTACCCTTTTCCCCACATCCTCGCCAACACCTGTTGTTGCCTATATTCTTAATAAAAGACATTCTAATTGGGGTGAGATGAAATCTTGAGGTGGTTTTGATTTGCATTTCTCTTATAAGTAGGGATGTTGAACATTTTGTCATGAATCTGTTGATTGCTTGTAGACCTTCCTCTGTAAAGTGTAAAAGACTGATTTATAAGAAAACCAATTAAAATGAAAAGGAAACACCTGTCAGGGGAGATACCATAATGACAAAGGTGCTTTTCCCAGACCAGCCTTATCCATTTTATTCCAGATGTGATGATTGCTGTGATTTTCTCAAATATGGAAAACTTGACTGAATTCTTTGTGATAATGGGGGATTGAATTTATCAAAAGGAAGAAACAAAGGAGGGAGGAAACAAGGGAGAATAAGAAGGAGGAAGGAAGAGTGGACTCCTAAATAGAAGGAAAACTTTTTTTGGAGGTAGTGGAATTTGGAACACATGCTTCAGTCATTACCAACATTAACTAAGTCTCCATTATAAGAATCAGTTGTGCTAGGCATGGTGGCACAGGTCTATAATCCCAGTGGCTGAGGAGGATGAGGCAGCCTCAACAACTTACTGAGGCCCTCAGCAACTTAGGAAGACTCTGTCTCAAAATTAAAAATTAAAAAAAGGACTGGTTAAGTGCTCCTAGGTTCAATTCCTGGTACAATAAAAAAAAAATCAGTTTTATAACCTCCCTTCTTCCTGCATGACTGAGCCCTGCCAAACAAGTCATATTAGCCATCTGAATAAGCAGGGCTCCTCATGCCACATTGGGCTCACTGTGGCAACTGCAATCAGGCTGAGATGGGCAATGTGCAAAACAGGTTACTAGCTCTCACAAGGCTTCACTCAATCCTCTATTATGACTGTATCCATTGTGCTCTATTTTCTGTGTTTAAGTCTGCCTCCTCCACTATGAGCTCCTTGGGGTCAAGGACAATGCCAACGACTTCTCTGTAATCCCTGAACTCTCAGCCTTTTATCAGAGGTCCACATTCTGTCAGATCCAGTGGGGGCACCCTTCCTTTGTCTTTATGTAATTCTAGTTCTTCTGATCCCCTTCTGTATGTCCATCTCAAAAGTTCTTATACTTCACCTGTGAAAAGTCTTTAGATTCATTTTAAACGCAGAATTTTTATGATCATATTTCTATTCAGGCTTCTCTATGCCAAAGTATCCTCTGAAAAATTCTGACTTCATGTGTTGTTTCAGTCGGTGTTAAATCCAGAAGAAAAAAAACACTCTCAATATTTCAGGAAGAAAATTGTTAAAGTATACAGTTTTAGATTACAAAATCACTGGAAGATTGGAAAAGTATTGTGGGGCAGGCCCAAGATGGCTGTAGTTAGATTCTGTCTCTGAGACGTCTGGTCAATTAGGATTTAGTATGTAGTCAAGGTCATAAACACCCTGATTCAGCATATGTATTCAAGGTCATAAATATCTGCTTGTGAGCATGCATTCACTTATGTAACCTGTTGGCACTGTGCCTTCTTTGTTTGGCATGCACATCAAAAGAACTATGAGTCCATGGGGCCACCTCCAAATAAAGCATGTCTACTACCCCAACTGCACCTCACATCTTCCTTCACCTGCCAGGATCCCCAATCTGTTTCCCAGGGTCTGAGCCCTTGCAAAACAAATGGTGTAGTCAGCGAGATACCACACAGGTGAGAGATGCCTTAGCCACGGCAGATGTGGCAGACAGTGAAGGGGGTGGCATGTGGCCACTGAGCAGCATATAGCACTTGACTGCCATGACTATTAGCATGGACTCCCTTGGAGAGTTAGGATATGGTGGATGGATTCCCATTGAGCACAGAGAAGGCTTTAAAAGCTGCTAGTTCCCACCTATAAGATGGTGCCACTTGGAAGGCAACAGGACAAGTGGGTTGAATCCTGATTGCCCTGTAGGTGAACATGGACCCAGAAGGACAGACTGTAAATGGAGTGGTATAGCCTAGGCTCTGGCCCATGGCCAAAGAGAAAGGCGGTAGTAGCAGTGCAGATGGGATAGAGAAATAGCTTGAAGAGCCATGCATATGCAGCCACTGGGGCCATGAAATGGTGTTTCTTACAGCTCTGAGCAGAAAGTGATGCAGCTTTATAAGAGACTGCCAAGATGAGGGAGTTGCAAGATAAGGAAAAGGCCTTGGAAGTCAGAGTACAGTATAGAGGAGATACAGAGGTATAGAAAGAAAAAGGAGGGAGTTAACATCTGCAAGCCTGGCTAGTGGCAAGGCAGAAAATGAAACAACAGCCATAGATGACTCAAGTGGGCAACCAGCAGGGCCTGACCAGGTAACCAAGTTCACCAAGTTCTGCCTGTCAATCAGAGTTAATGGACTTGGGAAAACAATTTAGACAGAAGCCAGGAGAGATGCTAGCTGCTTTGTTAGTCCTGTGAAATTCAGAGGTGGATAGCTTTATGTCTAGTGCCCTAAAAATGGAAAGGATAGCCCCTGTCCCCACAACAGAGGTTGCAAAACAGTCAACACCCTGGAGGCGTCCAGAAAAGCAAAGAGAGCCCAGGTGTGCCAGGAGCTGGCAGGGACAAGAGACTGCAGGAGGTGCTAGGGCCTCCTGAGCCAGAAAAAAAGCCCATACCTTGGAGGTAAATCATAGTTCAGTGCTTGGTACACTGATGGCTCTAGCCATGGACAACTGCCTGTGTGGATGGCAGTGACCATAGAATCAGAGACAGACACTGTCTGGTTTGGTACAGGACAAAGTAGCCCGTGAGCTGAACCTGTTCCAGGTTACATTCCCGGCCATGCTCCCCTGACTAGCCCAGGGAATGATGAAGCAGATGCTTTAGCTGGGGTGAGGTGGTTGGAATGGGCACCTACCAATAAGTGGCAGCTTGGCTGCACTGCTGCCTACAGCATGCAGATGGGAAAACCACGTGGACTATAGTCAATTAATGGAGTCTACCTTTAACCCGGAGTGCCCTGTTAGATGCCTGCCAGGCATGTGTGATTTGTGCTCAAGATTGTCCTCATCCTCACTGTCTTGTAGCCACCAATGGTCAGGCAATGCATGGACGTGTCCCCTTGACACGATGGCAGGTTGACTACATCAACCCTCTACCAAGTCAGAGGGGGCCATATGTGCCTTAGAGGTAACTGATACATCTGTGTGTGCAGTCAAGCAAATCAGCCTGCTACAATTCACACCCTGACAGTGTTAATGACCTTGTATGGCCAGCCCATCACAATAAAGAGTGATTAGGGGCTTTTTGTCATTTCCCTTTGGCCAATTATGAGTTGCCCTGTGCTGGTACACACAGAATCTGCCAAAATACAGGCCCAAGCTGTAGGAGTGTGGTATCACGACCCAGGAAGTCATTGCAGATGGCGACGGTGCTTTTCTGGGACTCAAAGTTGGCATACATTCTCCCAGATAGATGTGATTTACCTTTACTAGTGCCTGTTAACTACTTTGTCCTTTTGTCCAGAAGAGTGTCCTCTGCCAGCACCATCATGGACTGAGCAATCACCTATGCCAGAGTAGGAAACACCTCAGCTGGCTGGGTATGCACCAAAGTGCCTGAGAGTTCTGCTGCCAGACTACTCTGGTAAATCCAGTCTATGTCCCTTGACACTGGACATGGCTGAGAAGAATTTTCATCACCACTTCAGTAAAGGATGAAACTGGCAATGGTTTTCAGTAATCCTAGATGATGGGGCTTGTCTTCTGGTTGTATGTTGTTGCAGCTTGTATAGCTGTCATGGCCTGTGGATACAGGGCTCTGCCCTGCTCACTGAGGAATCATTGCAGAAGACATGAATTGCATAGATTGTATGGAAAGGAACCCTAAAGGGGTGTAGTGTGAGGCAGGCCCAAGTTAGGCTCTGTCACCAAGACTTCCAGCCAGCAAGGTTTTAATATGTAGTCAAAGTCATAAACACCCTGATTCAGCATATGTACTCGAGGTCATAAATATCTGGTTGTGAGCATGCACTCACTTATGTAACCTGTTGGCACTGTGCCTTCTTTGTTTGGCCTGCACATAAAAAAGGCTTATGGAAAGATTCGGGGGATGCAGCACTTCTGAATAAATCATGTCCATACCCCAGCAGCGCCTCACATCTTCCTTCACTGGGTCCCCAATCTCTTTCCCAGGGTCTGAACCCCTGCAGGACAAATATTTATTTTTAATAAATATTTATTAAATGTTATTTAGACAAGGAACTGTGAAAAACTGCTAAAAAACTGTGAAACTGTGAAAAACTGTCTAAATGTTATTTAGACAAGGAACTGTGAAAAACTGCTACCATCCCTAATGACTAGTAGTGCTGAGCGTGTTTTCACATGCTTATTTTTATTTATAACTCTTTGAAGAAATGTCTACTCAAATCTTTTGCATTTTTCAATTGGATTATTTATACTGTTAAGTTATACAAGTTCTTCATATACTCTAGATCTAGATATGGATCTACATCATGTACATAATTTGCAAATACTTTCTTCCACTCTACAGATTGTCTTTTTACTCTCTTAATAGTCCCTTTTGAAACACAGATTTTTTTAATACAAATAAAGTCCACATTGTATATTTTTTCTTTTGTTGTTTGGTTTGTTTGCTTGTTTGTTTTGCAGTCCTGGGGATTGAATTCACTGAGCTGCATTCCAAACCCTTTTTTAAATTTTTAAATTTTGAGTTGGGGGTCTCACTAAGTTGCCAAGGCTGCCCTTGAACTTGTGATCCTCCTGCCTTGGGTGTCCTGAGTAACTGGAATCACAAGTGTGCACCGCCATGCCCTGCTGTTGTTTGTGTTTTGAGGTTGTATCCAGAAAGACAACGCCTGCCTAGTCCAAGAGCACAAAGATTTAAGTCTTTGTTTTCTTCTAAGACTTGCGTTGTTTTATCTCTTACATTTAGGTCTTTGATCCTTTTTGAATTAACTTTTTTATTTTCTTATATGTTCATTTTTTCATTTTGTTTTGGGATTCCTGAGTGGACTTTTTTTTTTCCTTTAGACAAGATCTCACTAAGTTGCTCTAGGCTGACCTCAAACTCATGATCCCCCTGCCTCAATCTCGTGAATAACTGGGACTACAGACACATACCACCATGCCCAACCTGAATTAATGTTTTTATGAAGTGGGAGACAGGAGATATATTCAGTTTCAATATTCACATGTGACTATCTGGTTACCCCAGCACTATTTGTTGAAAAGACTGAAGAACTGTCAGGAAGGAAGTCAGGAAGTGTGAATCCTCCATCTTTGTTCTTTTCAAATTTGTTTTGGCTTCTTGGGGTCCTTTGCAATTCCATAAAAATTTTAGAATCAGCTGATGCATTATTGAAAAAAAAAAGGCAGATAGAATTTTCATAGTTATTGCATTGAATCTGTAGATCATTTTGTGGATTATCACCATGTTATCTAATCCATGAACAATATTCTTTTCTAATCCATGAACACGGGATGTCTTTCCACTGATTTGAGGTTGTGAAAATTCCTATCAACAATAATTTATAAAGTTGGTGCATAAGTTTTCAATTACTTTTATAACATTGTAAATGAAAGTGTCTTAGTTTCATTTTCAGATTGTTCATTGATAATGTATAAATATACACGTATATATTGATCTTTTGCAACCTTGCTGAAATAATTTACTAGCTCTGGTAATTTTTTTGTGGATTCCTTGAATTTTTTTTATATATAAAATGAAGTCATCCATGAAAAGAGTTAGTTTTGCTTTTTCCTTTCCAAGCTGAATAATTTTTATTTCTTTTTTTCTTATATAATTTCATTGACTAGAACCTCCAGCACATGTTGAATAGACCTGGTAAGATTAGCCATCCTTGTTTTGCTGCTTATAGGGGAAAAGCTTTCCGTCTTTTGCCCATCAAGCCTGATGTTAACTATAGGAGTTTCACAGATTGCCTTTTAGCAGACTGAGGAAGTTTTCCCTGTTCCTCCTTGGTTCAGGGCTTTTATCATGAAAAGGTTTTAGAATTTGCTGAATGCTTTTTCAGCATCAACAGGAATATCATGTGGGGTTTTCCCCTTTATTCTATTAATGTGATGTATTGCACTGGTTAATTTTGCTGTGTTTAAACCAACTTGCATTCTTGAGATAAAACTGAGTTGGGGGTGGAGTGTAATCATTTTTATATGTTGCTGGATTCAGTTTCATAGTACTTTATTGAGGATTTTGCTTATATATTTATAAGAGATATTGGTCTCTCATCAACTTGACTTTTCTTATAATGTCTTTGCATGCTCAATATCAGGATAATATTGGCTTCAGAGAGTGAGTGAGGAGGTGTTCCTTATATTTTTTGTAAATTTTGTGATGTATTGGTTTAAATGTTTGGTAGAAGGTTTATGTGCTTGGTCGGATTCACCAGTGAAACCACCTAGTCCTGGACTTTTCTTCATGGGAAGTTTTTGATAAGTAATTCAATCTATTCATTGTAGGTGCATACTTTATTTCTTCCTGAGTTGGGTTCAGTAATTTGACATTCTAAAAATTTGTCCATTTCATCCAGGTTATTTAATTTGTTGGCATAAGCTTGCTCATACGATCCCTTTTATTTTGGGAAGGCTCTTAGTAATGTTCCCCTTTTCATTCCTAATTTTAATAACTTGAATCTTCTCTCTTTTCCATTTCACCTAAATGGTCACTTTACCTAAACATTTGTCAAGTTGGTTGATCATTTCAAAGAACCAGCTTCTGGTGTATTGATTTTTCTCTGTTATTTTTCTATTCTCAATTTCTCTTTTTTCTGCTCCAATCTTTATTATATACTTACTTCTGCTTGGGTTTGGTTTGTTCTTCCTTTCCTAATTTCTTAAAATAGAAGTTCAGGTTATTGGTTTGAATATTTCCCTATTTTTCAATATATAATAACTGTACATATTTAAGGGGTTCAATTTGCTGCTTTAATACATGTGTATACATTATGCTATGATCCAATCAGGGTAATTAGCACATCTGTCACCTCGAATATTAATCACCTCTTTGTGATGAGCCCACTGGGAATTCCCTATTTCAGCTATTTTGAAATATACAATATATTATTGTTAATAATAGTAACGATATTGTGTGATAGAAGACAGAACTTATTGCTCTTAGGCGTAACTTGCTTCTATTTTTAATATAGTGGTTTGTAGTTACAATTTGTCTCTAAGCATTGCTTTAGTGTTTCTCATATATTTTGGTATGTTGTGTTTTCATTTTAATTCATCTCAAAATTTTTCTAATTTCCCTTGTAATATTTCTTTTAACCCTTTCAGTTATTTAGGAATACATTGTTTAATTTCCACATATTTATGAATTTAAATAATCTGTATGCTCTCCAGTCACCTTAAATTCAGCAGCCCAGAATTTAGCCAACTTTTCTTGTCTCCCTTTTCTACCCCACCCTGCTTCTCAACTTATATTCCTTAGTTTTGTGATGTGCATCGCTATTTACCCAAATTCTCAAGACAGAAACCCTGGAGTCAGCCCATATGATTTATCTTTCTTTTATGGCTATAGCAAATAAATCACTATCCTTATTACTTTTGTAATAAGGATAACAAAAAAAAATTTGGAATGCATGATGTTCTGTTTTTATACTGATACTATTCAATCCCCTCATCATCTCTCTCCTTGACTATAACAATTATCAGTCCTTGACCTTCAGAGTGCCTACAATTTACTCTTTTTTTTTTAGTTTTCAACTTTCCCTTTTATTGAACATTTTTTCCAACTAAAAGATTTTAATTGGCTTATATAAATCTTCTTTATTCATTTTTTGAATCTTATATTGATAGGAATTTAAAGCATTTAAGGAAAAATTTGAAATAGACTATAACTCATATTTCATCATTTGATTTTCCTGCTCAGAACTTCATTACCCATAAAACACTCTTCAAGTTCCTTTTCCTGATAATAAGTCTCCAAGATATGGCCACTATATCTTCAACCTGCTAATGTCTCAACACTCCCCCTACACCATCACATCTTAGTCTATCCATCCAGAATATACTTAAATTATTGAACATGCATTGTGTCTTTCATGTTTCCATGATCTTGAATGGTGTTATCGCTCCTTCCAAACTTGACATCCTTCAAACCAACACCTTTTAAGTATCAGCTCAAAATCTTCCCTGTCTGGAAAGCATTCCCTGTTCCCCAAACTTGGGTGCTTCTCCTGTGCTCACAGGATACTATGTTTAAATTCCAATAAAGCAAATATATTATATTTAATTCTATTACCATGTTTGTATTCTGATTAGGAAAAAGCTTCTTGTTCAGCATCCTGCCATTTACTATTCAAGAGCAATTCAATTTCTCTGTTGCCAGGGATGGTGGCACATGTCTGTAATTCCAGCAACTTGGAAGACTGAGGCTAGATGATGGCAAGTTTGAGGTCAGCCTCAGAAGCTTAGTAAGACCCTGTCTCAAAAAATAAAGAAAAAAAGGACTGGGACTGTAGCTCAGGGGTAAAGCACCCCTGGGTTCAATCCCCAGTACCAAAAAAATGTTTTTCTCCCATAATTATTAATTCAAAAATATTACTGACTTAATTATTTTATCTCAAACATTTTACAGACAAAAGTAGCAAAGAAGACCACAAAAATCTGCAACCCATTCCCAGAATTGTGACTGAATGAGACCCAGCCAGGAGCCCAGAGGACCAGCCGCCCCAGACCTGCCTCCAGGCCCAAGCACAGGCCTGCCAGGCGGTCCGAGTCGTGAACACAGACAGGCCGAGACATCAGGCCCACCATCTCCAGCACTAAGCACAGGCCTGTGCCCCGTCCGTGCTCTAGGGCCCAGGCCTGCACCCACACTGCAACTGACCATCTATCAACACCAGGTTGCGTTCCCCACAAGCTTTGATTATTCTAGACCTGGAGGCAGCCGGACAGCACCCTTCTTGGAACACCGCATTATCAAGAACCTACCTCTCAGTCAACAGACTACTGAAAAATAGGAGGTTTGAACAGTACAGTATAATTTTATTGCAGAATTTTCTTAAAATAGTAGTGCTATTACAATTATTCCTATCATACCTATTATAGTCCCACTTTTTTCTTTTATTAATATTCTTATCACTCTATCGTCCTCTTTTCTGTTTCCTTGGAGACTCTCTCTTATCTCATGCTGACAACATATTTCTTTTAATCCTGCTTTCACTATTCCTATGACATAGTACCTCTATAGACTCACTTCCTATCTCATTAACGTTATATTCTACTCCCCTTCTCATTCTCTTTTTCCACCATTTGAAATTGTGGTTCTTATTGCACACCTATTGGTTATGCTGTAGATATTAATGTGAACTCATCTCTGTATATTATAACAATAGTTAATATCTAAATAGGATCTATATGGTTAAGGATGAATATTGTTTATATGGTGTGTTGCCAATATTAATCTCTTCTCAAGGTGAGGTATTGAAAATCTGCAGGGACATGATAAGTCTTTAAAGGGAAACTGCATTACCTCTGATTCGCACTGCTAGAGGGGAAGATACATGAGCAACATGAGAAAACAAGGGAAGAAAGTGTCCCAAACAAACCTAGATGCTATATCAATAGACCCCAATGACAACATGGTAGAAGGAATGTCAGAAAGGGAATTCAGAATGTACATAATTAAAATGATCCGAGAAGTGAATGATGTGATGAGAGAGCAAATGCAGGCAATGAATAATCAGCTAAAAGAGCAATTGCAGGAAGCAAAAAATCATTTCAATAAAGAGTTAGAGATTCTGAAAAAAAAAAAACAGAAATCCTTGAAATGAAGGAAACAATAAACCAAATAAAACTCAATAGAAAGCATAACCAGCAGGCTAGATCACTTGGAAGACAGAACTTCAGACGATGAAGACAAAATATTTAATCTTGAAAACGAAGTCGACCAAACAGAGAAGATGGTAAGGAATCATGAACAGAATCTCCAAGAATTATGGGACATCATGAAAAGATCAATTTAAGAATTACTGGGATTGAGGAAAGCACAGAGATACAAACCAAAGGAATGAATAACCTGTTCAACGAAATAATATCAGAAAAATTTCCAAATCTTACAAATGAGATGGAAAATCAAATACAAGAGGCTTACAGGACACCAAATGTATAAAATTACAACAGATCCACACCAAGGCACATCATAATGAAAATATCTAACATACAAAATAAAGATAGAATTTTAAAGGCTGCTAGAGAAAAGCATCAGATTACATACAGGGGGAAACCAATACGGATATCTGCAGATTTCTCAGCCCAGATCCTAAAAGCAAGAAGGGCCTGAAACAACATATTTCAAGTGCTGAAAGAAAATGGATGCCAACCAAGAATTTTATACCCAGCAAAACTTACTTTTAGATTTGATGATGAAATAAAATCCTTCCATGATCAACAAAAGCTAAAAGAATTCACAAATAGAAAGCCTGCACTACAGAACATTCTCAGCAAGATACTCCAAGAGGAAGAAATGAAAAACAACAATGTAATCCAGCAAAGGGAGGAATTACCCTAAAGGAATAGCCAATTAAAGGAGAAACCAAGTCAAGTTAAAAGCCAAAAAATAAGTCAAAATGACCAGGAATACAAGTCATATCTCAATAATAACCCTGGAAGTAAATGACCTAAACTCATCAATCAAAAGACATAGACTGGCAGATTGGATTAAAAAGAAAGATCCAACAATATGCTACCTTCAAGAGACTCATCTCATAGAAGAGGACACCCACAGACCGAAGGTGAAAGGATGGGAAAAAAACATACCACGCACACAGACTCAGTAAAAAAGTGGGAGTTTCCATTCCCATTTCAGATAAAGCAGACTTCAAGCCAAAGTTAGTCAGAAGGGATAAAGAAGGTCATTTCATACTGCTTAAGGGAAGCATAAATCAGCAAGACATAATGATCATAAATATTTATGCCCCAAACAATAGTACATCCATGGATGTTAAACAAATCCTTCTCAATTCCAGGAACCAAATAGACCACAACACAATAATACGAGGTGACTTTAATACACCTCTCTCACCATTGGACAGATCTTCCATACAAAAACTGAACAAAGAAACCATAGATCTCAATAACACAATCAATAATTTAGATGTAACAGACATATATAGTGTATTCCATCCAGCAATGAGTGAATACACTTTCTTCTCAGCAGCACATGAATCCTTCTCTAAAATAGACCACATGTTATGCCACAAAGCTACTCTTAGCAAATACATAGAGATAATACCTTGTATTCTGTCAGAGCATAATGGAATGAAATTAGAAATCAATAATAAAATAAAAAACAGAAACTACTCCAACACCTGGAGATTAAATAACACACTATTGAATAATGCATGGATAATAGAAGACACCAGGGGGGAAATAAAAAAAATTCATAGAGGTAAACGAGAACAATGATACAACATATCAAAATCTCTGGGACACTATGAAAGCAGTATTAAGTAGAAAATTCATTGCATGGAGCGCATTCAACAAAAGAAAGAAAAGTGAACAAAAAAAACAACCTTACATTACAGCTCAAAGCCCTAGAAGAAGAAGAACAGAACAGCACTAAAAGTGGTAGAAGACAGGAAATAATTAAAATCAGAGCTGAAATCAATGAAATTGGAACAAAAGAAACTATTCAAAAAATTGACAAAACAAAAAGTTGGTTCTTTGAAAAAATAAAATTGATAAACCCTTAGCCACACTAACAAATAGAAGAAGAGAAAAAACTCAAATTACTAAAATTCAAGATGCAAAAGGAACTATCACAATGGACACTATTGAAATACAAAACATAATTAGAGACTATTTTGAAAATCTATACTCCAACAAAATAGAAAATCTTGAAGACATCAATAGGTTTCTAGAGACATATGACCCACCCAAACTGAATTTAGAAGACATACACAATTTAAATAGACCAATTTCAAGCAATGAAATAGAAGAAGTCATCAAGAGCCTACCTACCAAGAAAAGTTCAGGGCCAGATGGATTCTCAGCTAAGTTCTATAAGACCTTCAAAGAAGAGCTCATTCCAATACTCCTCAAAGTATTCCATGAGATAGAAGAGGAGGGAACACTTCCAAACTCATTCTATGAAGCTAATATCACCCTGATACCAAAACTAGACAAAGATACATCAAGGAAAGAAAATTTCAGACTGATATCCCTAATGAATATAGATGCAAAAATCCTTAACAAAATTTTAGCAAATCGCACACAAAAGCATATTAAAAAGATAGTGCACCATGATCAAGTGGTTTTCATCCCAGGGAGGCAAGTTTGGTTCAACATCTGGAAATCTATAAATGTAATTCACCACATCAACAGGCTTAATTAAGAACCACATGATTATTTCAATAGATGCAGAAAAAGCATTTGATAAAATACAGCACCCATTTATGCTCAAAACATTAGAAAAAACAGGGATAATAGGAACATACCTCAACATTGTAAAGGCTATCTATGCTAATCCCACAGCCAACATCATTCTAAATGGAGAAAAACTGAAAGCATTCCCTCTGAAAACTGGAACAAGGCAGGGATGCCCACTGTCACCACTTCTATTCAACATCGTCCTTGAACTTCTAGCCAGAGCAATTAGACAGACTAAAGAAATAAAAGGGATTCGAATAGGAAAAGAAGAACTTAAACTATCACTATTTGCAGATGATATGATTCTGTATTTAGAGAAGCCGAAAAATTCCACCAGAAAACTTCTAGAACTCATAAATGAATTCAGTAAAGTAGCAGGATATAAAATCAACACTCATAAATCTAATGTTTTCTTATTCATAAATGATAAATCCTCTGAAAGAGAAATTAGGAAAACTACCCCATTCACAATAGCCTCAAAAAAAATAAAATACCTGGGAGTCAATCTAACAAAAAAGGTGAAAGATCTCTACAATGAGAACTACAGAACACTAAAGAAGGAAATTAAAGAAAACCTTAGAAGATGGAAAGATCTCCCATGTTCTTGGATAGGCAGAATTAATATTGTCAAAATGGCCATGCCGCCAAAAGCACTATACAAATTCAATGCAATTCCAATTACAATCCCATTGATGGACCTCATAGAAATAGAGCAAGCAATTATGAAATTCATCTGGAGGAATAAGAGACCCAGAATAGCTAAAGCAATCCTTAGCAGGAAGAGCGAAGCAGGGGGTATCACAATACGAGACTTTCAACTATACTACAGAGCAGTAGTAACAAAAACAGCATGGTATTGGCACCAAAATAGGCAGAGACCAATGGTACAGAATAGAGGACACAGAGACAAACCCACATAAATACCATTATCTCATACTTGACAAAGAAGCCAAAAACATACAATGGCAAAAAGATAGCCTCTTCAACAAATGGTGCTGGGAAAACTGGAAATCCATATGCAGCAAATTAAAACTAAGCCCCTATCTCTCACCCTGCAAAAAACTCAACTCAAAATGGATCAAAGACCTAGGAATTAGATCAGAGACCCTGAACCTAATAGAAGAAAAAATAGGTCCAAATCTTCATCACATTGGCTTAAGACATGACTTGCTAAACATGACTCCCAAAGCACAAGAAATAAAAGCAGGAATCAATAATTGGGATAGATTCAAATTAAAAAGCTTTTTCTCAGCAAAGGAAACAATCAGCAATGTGAAGAGAGAGCCTAAGAGTGGGAGAAAATCTTTGCCACACACACTTCAGATAGAGCACTAATATCCAGAATTTATAAAGAACTGAAAAAACTTTACACAAAGAATACAAATAACCCAATCAATAAATGGGCTAAGGAAATGAGCAGACACTTCACAGAAGAGGATCTACAAGCAATCAACAGATACATAAAAAAATGTTCAACATCTCTAGTAATAAGAGAAATGCAAATCAAAACTACCCTAAGATATCATCTCACCCCAATTAGAATGTCTATTATCAAGAACACAAGTAACATCGGGTGTGGTGGCACACACCTGTAATCCCAGCTGCTCAGGAGGCTGAGGCAGGAGGATCACAAGTTCAAAGTCAGCCTCAGCAACTCAGTGAGACCCTGTCTCTAAATAAAATACAAAATAGGACTGGGAATGTGGCTCAGTGGTGGAGTGCCCCTGGGTTCAATCCCAGTACCAAAATAATAATAATAATAATAATAATAATAATAATAATAATAATAATATAAGCAACAATAGGTGTTGGTGAGGATGTGGGGAAAAAATACACTCATACATTGCTGGTGGGGTTGCAAATTGGTGCAGCCACTCTGGAAAGCAGTAAGGAGATTCCTTCAAAAACTCAGAATGGAACCACCATTTGAGCCAGCTATCCCACTCCTTGGCCTATACCCAAAGGACTTAAAATCAGTTATATATATATATATATATATCAATATAATATATATATAATATATATATATATATATATATACATATATATATATATATACAGAGAGAGAGAGAGAGAAGAAAGAGGAATTTCCAGGTACCTTGTGAGGGTAGTAAGTCTGCCTTGGGGCACATGGCACCTGGCTTTTGTGACTAAGTGGGGTCCATCAGGTGGCTGGATGCCTCCTGGGTCATTTGCTCATTGGACTGCGTGGAGAAGTCTAGCCTGAGTAAATATGTGGGTAGAATCTGAGCTGGAGATTAGAATATGAGCAAAGCCAGAGTATTTAGGGTTCTAGAGAAAGGCACAAGAAGAGTCAAAAACTTATGAAGACTTCGTCCAAGAAGGCAGCATGGTATGCAGGTCAGGAGTGTGGATGCTGGAGTCACACTGCCTGACCAAGTTGCTAGTTTCTCTCTAAGCCTGTTTTCCTTATTTGTAAAATGCTTACTTCATCATATTGTTGTGAGAAATTAATGAGTTTATGTACTTACAGTGGAATAGTGTCTGGCATAGGCTGTGCTAAGCCTTGGATAATCATTATTATTAATGAATGAACTAATTTTGAAACAAAAAAATTGTGACTGAATAATGCTTACACACATACAATGCTCTTCATCTAATATTCTGATTCTGTAAATTAGGAGTGAATCTCCTATTCACTTTAATAATGATTAGTTTTGTATATTAACATGGCTGGACCATAGTGCCCGATAACTAGTCAGATATTATTTTGTATATTTCTTTGAGGATGATTTTGATTGAGATTAACAAAATCAGTAACTGTGAACAGTTTGCCATCCATAATATGGTGTACTTAATCAAATCAGTTGACAGCCTAACTGGACAGACTGATCTTCCTTCAACAAGAAGGAATTCAGGCAGAGATAGTCCTCAGACTTGAGAATATCAGTCCTCTTGGTCTCCAGCCTGCTGTCTTATCCTACAAATTCTGGACTTGCCAGCCTTCATAGTTACATAAACCATTTCCATGAAACTCTTTTTCTGTGTGTGTGTGTGTGTGTGTGTGTGTGTCCCATTGACTTTATTTTTCTGGGGAACTCTAATGCATTCCTTAAGAAACTTCAGATTATGAAAAGGAGGAAAATGCGAGGGGGAGGGGGAGGGGGTATGAAAAATGGTGGAATGAGACAGACATCATTACCCTATGTACATGTATGATTACATGAATGGTATGAATCTACATCATGCACAACCATAGGAATGAATATCTGTACCCCATTTGTGTACAATGAATCAAAATGAAGTCTGTAAAAATTAAACAAAAAAGAATCTTTCCCATTGTCCTGTGCATTAGGTTTTTCATACTGCTAAGAGATAATAGGTTGTTTTAAGAGAAGAATTCAGAAAACAGATCCATTGGCTTCTCTACAAGCAGACCAATTTATTATGTTCTTGCTGATAAGATGACAGGTGTCGGATAGCTGGTGGAGAATGAGTAGGAAGGAGAGGAGGAAGACGCAACTAACATTTTGCGAGTGCTTATTACTTGACAGGCATTGTGCTGAGTGTTTTATATGTTACTTAATTTGTGCAATACTTGCTTTGGAGAATGTCATCCCTTAGTTGTTAGCCTTCTCCAAAAATTGCCTTCAGCTGGAGAAAGCTGCCTCATGTCAGGTCACATTTGCTTCTGGGAGAGGATAGCCTCATGGCTGGAGGCCAGAATATAAAGATCCCATATCCCACTTCCCAGCTCTGAAATACCATCCCAGCTTCAAACTGTCCTGTGAGGCTGGCTAAAGCCTTTAAGACTGCACAGCAGTCCAGCTTCTCCCTCTGCCCAGTCCTGCTTCCTTTACTCTCCTTCACAGGTGGTAATCCAAAGGCACTCCCCAAAGAACTTCCTGAGTGCAAATCCACTTCTCAGAGAACCCAACCTATAACAATTCTCTTGTGAAGATTAAAAGTTTAATCCAGAAAGAGTGCCCTGCCCAAGGTCTGACACTGAGCAACTATTCAAACCATGGGATTGTTATTTTAACCAAGTGCAAAGGTAGGTACTATAATTACACTGTTTGTAAGTTGAAGAAATTGAACTTTAATAAAGTTAAATAACTTATCCAAGATCACTGCATAGTAAAAGTCAAGGTGGATTTCAAATCTGTGTGATTAACTCCAAAACCATTCTCATCCTTATTAGGCTATTCTAAGAATCATCCTGGAGGCTTCCTCCAAATGCAGCATCTGGAAGGAGCTAATATCAGGGGACTTAGGAAGCTGAGATAATGTTCAGTATTAGCCTGGGTTAGTAGTGAATTACAATCAAGTGCTGGCTCTGCCCAAGATGTGAAAGGGTCAATGGGAAACAACCAGAAGGGGCTGTGAAAATAGCCAGGAAGAAAACAAACATGAAATCCTAGTGCTATCACAGCAGGGAAATTTTATGGTACCAGAGGTGTATATAAGGAAATAGATGAGAAGATTCAGAAAATATTCTTGTGAGCACTTGGAACATACCTTTTTGGAAGCATCTTAAAAAAGTTATATAGCTCTGATACCACTATTGAAAAATCACAATTGTCTCAATAATCATATTCAATTCCATACACATGTAATATTTACTATGCACCTACATAATGTCTGTCTTCAGGAACTAACAGATCAATATGTTTGGAGTGGGAGTGGGTACAAGGGATACAGACATACACACTGAACAACAAAACAGAACATACAATACGTGCTGCTGAGCATGAAGGGAGTAGAAAGCCAAAGCTTCCACAAATGCCCTGTGAATTCTGCCTAGAAGGACGCTGGACGCCTTTACAGAGGAAATGAAATTTGAACAGGGCCTTGAAAGGCCCTTTAGGATTTTCTGTAGTTATGGGACTTTTAAAAGACTGGAGTATTTTCTATGAGAAAGAAAGGACCCATGCCATTGTGTGCTTTTCTAGGGTGGAGAATATTCTGCAGGGAATACTCATTGCATTGTCTTGTAATAGACCATGGACACTTGTTGCTTTCCGTATTTCAACAACTGGGAGAAAAATCCTCTGGGAGAATCACTGTAAATCCAAGCACTTCAGCCTTTGAAAGGCTTGTCATGGGGCAAAAGAAATGCTTCTTTGAATTCACATATTATAAAACTCTAGCAGGAATAACACGTGCATGAAGAAAGCAGTCTCTGCTTGGTGGAGTTACTCACAGGAAACAGATGTTCTGCTGTATTCTGAGAGTTGTTGATCATTCCTGAGAGACTGTTGAGAGATTGCTGTATCATTTCTGAGCTATGACCCTCAAGACTTAAAGGAGAGCCCATCTGTAAGTCTTAGTAGCAGGCGTCTGTGTCTAGACCACAGGAATTCTATCCTCAGTCTCCAACGCTGGGCTGTTTGAAACTGAGAAGGTAGCTTCATGTTGACAGCACAGTTACCAACCAGATGCTTCAAAGTCAGAGGATCCAACTGAATTACTTCAGAAGGACGAATTTTCTAGCTCCTCATACTGTCTAGCAGATGGCAGGTTTGCACTTGGGAAACACTTGCTGCCAGGATGAAGTAACGTCTTTTTGCAGTTACTATCTCATTATTTTTAATGAATGTTGATGTGATGTACTAATGCACCTTGGAAAGACCTGGTAACTCATAAAGGAGATGGGCCTGGCCCTAATCCTTGGGAGGTGAAGTTTTAAAGACTTAAAAGAAAGTGGAAATGATACTTTCTGCCCATTTCTGATTTTAATTAGTAGAGATTCAGTGGCCTTTGACAGGCACTTGGTTACTCAAACAACTTGGTGTGGAGAGTAGGCACCACTAGAGCCACTGACCTTTTTATATAGGAGTATTGGATATACAGACAGGTACAGCAAGTTCCTCCCTTAGACCAGGGATGTCTGGGACTTAGAGATTGCAGCAGTTTGGGTCCTGAGTCCATTCCTTTTGATATTAAAAAATACCTAAGACTGGGTAATTTATATAGAACAGAGATTTATTTCTCACAGTTTTGCGTTTTGGAAGTCTAAGATCAAGATGTCAGCCAGTTTGGAGTCTGTTAAAGACCCTGATCCCTGCTTCCAAAACAGCATGTTTGTGTTGCTTCCTCTAGGGGACAACAGCTGTGCTGTTGAAGAGATGGAAGGGACAAAAAAGGGGCTGAACTTATCCCCCTAGCTCTTTATAAGTGTGTTCATTCCATCCATGAGACAGAACTTCACAGCCTAACCACTTTCTAAAGGCCCCACCTCTTAATATTAACTGTTACATTGGGGATTAAGTTTCAACATTAATTTGGGAGAGACACAAACATTCAAATAGTAGGAGGCCTCTTCTTCCTGGAACTCTGAGGAAACAGGCTGAACAGCATAATAGCTTCACCTGACACTGAGTCATGTCTGTCCATCAGACATGTCAAATCCTGGATATGATACTTCAGAGACAAAACTCTCCCTTCCCACTATGTGTCTTTCTCTGATGTGCAGTGGCTTTATCCATTAAAATCATCTGGAAAATTTGTTGTTGTTTTTAAAATACCAATTGTCAGAGTAAATACAACAAGCAGTAAAATGAAAAAATCCATTTAACAAGTACTTTTTTGTAAAAGCAACATTTCAGGAGCTGCACTCTGGAGATTCAACTTTAATTGGCCTGGGGTGGGGCCTGGAAAATCCTCTTAATTTTTAAAAGCTCCCCAGATGAATCAAATATGCAGCTAATGTTAAGAAACATTGCCCTGGAATCTCACATCTCAGCATAAAGCATAAATTTTTTATATAGCTTTATGCGAGAACAAAAATTGATATCTGTTGTAGGTATCACCAATAAAAAAATATTATTAATAATCATTGCTTAAATTATGCCAGCTAGCAATTTACGGTTTGTCATCCTCAGTATGCCATTCCTTCCAGGCAGGCAAAGTGACTAGTCAGGAGTAAGCAGGCAGCGCAGAGCAGAGATTGGTCTGTAACACCCATGTTCTCAAATTGCTTGAGCTGAACTTCCTCCCTGGTTTCACCCTGGCTCCTCAATTGTGAAGCCTGTTTTCAGTTATCAGGCTGAGGCCTGTGAGACATTTACAGCTGGCTCTGGACCGAAGTGGAACATGGAGGTAATTATCTGAGTAATTCAGGCAATGGCAGTTTATTTTTCCTGAATTACCTGGATAATTACCTTAAGTCTAATAACATGGAAAGAAGCCAGAGCCACATTCTGATGGTTTTATTGCCCCTACAACAATGCATTCTTATTTAAAGGTCCTGATTTGAAGAAATGAGCCGTGGAAGCTTCCCACAGGATATCCCATTAATCATCTGGGAAGATAACGGTTTGTAATTGTCCAACTCCTGTGACTGTTGAAAGCTCCTCTGGGCTGAGGAATACAGCTGTCATGGATTCCTGACCTGTTCTCCATTTCTCTGGAAGTCGTCACCTCAGCTGATGAGGTGATGAAGAGGAAGGCCTCTGGGTGTTAGATTTTTCTTTCCGCTTATCGTTGTTGTGTTTTCTCATTTTTTTCTTGAGTAACCAAACATTTTGCACTAATTCCTGTTATCTTGTGCTGGACTTATAAAGTGAAGCAGCTTGTCCACATGGCAAAGCTGGTCTTTCACATTAAGGCTCATGGCCCGAAATGGGAGCCTAATACAACTAAAGGAAAAGGAATTCTCTGGTTCTGCTGCTACCACTATTTGTCCCATTAAAATAACTAAATGTTTCAGAGAAAGTGGTATCAATTCTCTTTCCTAAGAAGAATTCCTCCTCCTGGGCCCTTGGTCATTTCTTTGGAGCTCATTTTATTAGTTCCTCCCTTTCCTTTGACTGTCTTCAATCTTGCTGCCCACTGGCTCCTTCCATTCTGCCTACAGATACAAGTAGGCACTACTAAGCAGAAACCAGAAAACAGCCAAGTTAGAGACATCCAGATCAATGCAGTAATATGGAAGCTACCGGACATGAGAGTGTCAAAGAAACATGATGCTGTGGGAAATCATGGGCTTAGGGTTAAATTCTGGCTCCTTCACTTTATGGCAATATGATAATCTTTAAAACAGCAATATTATTTAATCTCACCTCCTAAACTGTTATGAGGCTGAAATGATTCCTTATATATAAAGTTATTTGGAGAAATTTTGTACTAATTAATTATTACTGTTATTATTGCCAAAATGGGAATCAGATTGGGAAAAGGCAGTGGGGGTCTTACTGTCTTGGCCTTTAAACTTTTGAGACTTCTCACCATCAGAAAAATATTTTACATAGTAATCAATATACATATCATAGTAGTTTGAATAACATTCCCCAAAATTCATGTCCACCCTGAACAATGGAATATGGCTTTATTTGAAAACAGGGATTTTGTGGATGTAATTTAAGTAAACATTAAAATGTGTATATCATTTGATTAGGGCAAGCCCTAAATCTAATGGCAGTGTCTTTATAAGACACAGAAAAGGACAGAGAAGGCAATGTATATAAAAGCAGAAATTATGCTAACACAAGCCAAGAAACACCAGGAGCCACCAGAAGCTTAAAGAATCTAGGAAGGATTCTCCCCTAGAAATTTCAAAGAACTGTCACACCTTGATTTCAGAGTTTTGACCTCCAGAACTGTGAAACAATACATTTCTGATGTTCTCTCCACCCAGTTTGTGATAATTCATTACAGAAACCCTAAGAAACCAATACATATATGTATCTGAATCCAAAACTTCATAAATTATACTTACCATGTGTGATGCACTTTGTGTATGTGGCAGGGGATGTTTGATTTTGTTTTTGGCAATGCTTGGGATAAAACCCAGGGTCTCGTGTGCTAGGCAATCATTTTACCACTGAACTACATCCAAGCTTATGTGATACACTTTGATATTTTCTATCAATTCTTGTTGTGGTTCACTAACGTGGTTTTATGACCCACTGATGACTTGTGACCCACAGTTAGTAAAAATACTGTTCTACTTTGTCTCACATTGGGGATGAATGTTGACTGTGAAAAGATGTTTGGTTTGGTGATTAAGAGTCAGTACTGACCTGCAAAGAAATAATTAAAGTAGGATGATAGAAGTTATCTAGATAAGATACAGATTTGAGCATTATAATGAAGACCTATAATAGCAGTGTATTACATAAGATATAAGTTTATTCTTCAGATTAAAGAGTAATTTTTAAATATCGACCAGTCTCGATTCTCATATAAATATTAAATGAATACATATCAAAGATTTAAACTCTCTAACCAATGAAGCCATCAGTAAAGTGTTACTACCAGTTCAAAGGAGAATACAAAGTGTTCCACTTATATAGGAAAGCTAGGAATGATGGAATAAACTTTTAGATAGATGCAAAGCTGTCTTTTCCAAAGGGCAGAGGGAGATGGCAGAGATGAGGGAGAGGAGGTCAAGGAATCAATTGACCCCAACTGGATAGAATTTGTGTGTGGAAAAGAAACAATTATTTACACTACTCTCTGTTATCTACAATTCCTAGAGTTGTAAAATAGTTCAAAGACAATGAATAGTAGAGATAAGTGACTTGGGTAAGCTACTCAGAACACCCACGAATCACTTAAAAAATTTTCACAATCTTTTCTGATACTGTCTTATTTACTAACATGAGAATGATTATTCTAGAACAAGTACAGCAGCCTCCTAGTGCCAGGGGCCAGCTCCCTTTTTCTTTTTGCTCCTCCATTCCTGAGTGATACTTTAATCTACATAGACCAAGATGTCTCACCAGTGCCGCACCACATTTCTTTCAACAGGAAGCAGGAAAGATTAATCACTGATGAGGTCAAAGCCCTCATGATCCAAAGACTTACCAAAAGCTCCATCTCTGAACAAAGCTGCGTTGGGGACCAAACCTTTAACAAATGAGCATTTAGGGGACATTCCAGATCCAAACTATGATAAGGATATAGCCCAGAAGTTGAATAATCACTTCAAATCAGTTCATTTGCCATTATTTATCATTTCCATAACTTGCTATAAGAGACTGGCAAATGTAGGTTTTATTACATGTGACCATATGCCCAGAGAAAAATTAAGGGCTCTCTCCCTAAAGATCACAGAGAGAACAGATATTGGAAGTCAACTAGCAGTCTTAGTCAAAGGACTTAAGCCAGGATCATGGATTGAAGAATTAGCAAATAATAAAGAAATAAAGGCAGATCATCTTGATTATTCTTTTGAGAAGCTTGGTAATAATAGGAAGGAGAAGGGGATTTGGAATAGGAAGGGAAGGTCAGACTGAAAGAAAAAGAACTAAGCTTTACTGGACATGTTGAACTCCAAGCTCACAGTACAAATGGCCTCTCCTCCATGCAGCCTTGCCTCGTCACCACAGCTAGGCAAATCTCTCTCCCTTGAACTCTCACACCCCTGGCTGTATGCCATTCCGCCTCATCACTCTTTATTTACATGCCTAACCTTTCTCGTGTGCTCCAAGTAACTCATTTACCTTTTTAACTATCACAACTTCTAGTACACTACCCTGCCCAAAGCTGACGTGCAACTCATTTGTCACCATCTCCCTAATGTGGGTTCAATGTATAAGGCAAGACTCCTTTCAACAACAATCCTCTTTGAGCTATAGTAAAGTAAGACTTCAGATTCTGAATTTGAGAACATGGGCTTTAAGTCAGATTCCATTTTAATACACAATAACATATAAGGATTTAATTGAAGAGTTGAATTTCTGCTCTACCCAGGATTGTCTGGCATATTAAAAGGTGAGAGGAATTTTTAACATCCCAGAGAAAAGTGGAAATCCTGGTCCTGCTACTTTGTGTGTGACTTTGGGCAATCCACTTAACTTCTCTGGGCTTCTGCTTTCTTATCATTAAATGGTTACATTAAATCCATCTTGCAGGGTTATTGTAGGGGCATGTAGTGCTATTATATATGTCAGTGTCTATCATCAATTCAATGGCATTAACTAATACTGTAACACTAAACTGAGATTATCTAAATTTTAACTGCATTTACTTTTTTTAACCAGATGTTTGGTATTAGTATGTAGACATTGCTATAGTTAGCAGAGGGTCATATTTATGTTAATATGACCTATACACACAGATGAACTAACAAATGCCTCTGACCATTCTAGCATTCATTTAAGGCAAATTGTTGGGAAGTATCACAATAATTGGTCAGACACAACCACCATTCATCTTTCTGTGAAGTGGGATCAGTTTGTGGCAATAGATGTATAGTTTGTACAATCTTCCTTTGTTTCTTATTTACATTGGAAGAGGGTTCTTTTTCATCTCCTTAAAATTTTAAATCTCAAAGAGCCTAATTAAAACTACTGATGACATTTGCACAGAAAATCTTTCTCTTTTCCAAATGTAGTTATATAGCAGGTATTTCTGGAAGGGTATAAAGATGGTATTTTAATAATTCTGTTGAGCCTTAAGGTACGGACTCAAATATTGCCCACTCCTTCCATTAGTGGGGAGGGAGGAGTGGAAAAAAAGTGAGGAAGGCAGAATGGAATGAATTGTTGGTCTTCCCATTCTTTAATAAGGCACTGACCCTTGTCAAAGAAAACACATATACACACATGCACACAAACAAGGACTCCCATTTACCTTATTTTCAAATTTAAATTATAGTATCCGGTCATTCATCTTTGTCACAATCCACCAAACAGTTTTGTAAGAACATGTTTCACAAACAAGCTCTCCTTTCAGCATCAGCCAGGAAGGTTAAGGTTTAGATCCTGTGTGATAGAAACCCTTTTTGTAATTCTCCCCCAAACATCTGTTCAGTCGCTCATCATTAACATCTGTCACCCATTTCTAGGCTCAACCCAGACAAAGCTATGTTTTTCTAAGAAACTCCATTCCAAATTGTTACCAAGTGATTGCTACTCAGACTAATCTTACACAAGGATTGAGAAGATGTCTTACTGGATCAAATTCATCTTCCAGTAATGCAGCATCTACCCTGCAGTCTTGGCAAAAACCCAGTGGTTCAAAGGAAGGGAATTTACTTATAACATGCTAACACTTTCCTGCCTTGAATTTAATACTGAAAACTTTTAATTCTGTTTAACTCTTTAGGGTTAGCCAGACATTATTCTATACATCCTATATATACATATATCTTTAACTTCAGCTCAGTATTTGCCCTACTCAAGAACCAGTTGGGTAGTTTCACAAACTAATTGAGATAAGATGGCATGAAATATTTTCTCATACTTGGCCCAATTATTTGCATAAAATGGACAAGATATATTAGCTCATTTGGAAAGGTAGCACAGTGGTTACAAACATGTGGAAAGACATAATTTGAGATCTCAGAAATGTCATGTCTGAGTCAGGTAACTTTGGATACTTAATGATCCTGGGCCTTCATCTACTTGATTGAAAAATATGAATGACTGATAGGACTGTGAGAATGAGAAAGGATGTTGCATAAGGGACTTGATGCAGTCCCTGACACAGCAGACAACTCAGTTACGGTAACTCTTGCTATCACCAAAGTAGGAGGAGGAGGAGAAGAAAGTCCAGAATGGCTTTACCTTGTTCTTTTATTCTCAACATGTCCTTTCCCTCATTTCTCTTTAACTAACATTTATTGAGAACCAATTATGGGCTCAAAATGTGCCAGATACCAACATGGATGATTCCTTGTCCTCAAAGACTTCTCCTTAGCAGAAAATGATAGACAGATCTAGGCTTACTTCAAATCAGACTAAAATTAGTGCTATAAAGTTATAATTAACACTCTCCAGAAATCATCTGAAGATGTTTTAACACCAAATCTCTATGTTTTTCTTATAGAAGTCTTTAACTGGAGCTCAAAGTGCCCAGTAAGTTGGGAATTTAAACCCCAAGGAAGATATTTCATTTCAATGAGAACCTAATGGTTATAATTCAGGTCAATGTTTATAATGGCAATAGTGCAGTGGCAAGGAGGAAAAGGGTTTTCACCTCTGATTCCATGGATATTAAAAAAGACAATGAAGAAGATTCCCAAACTGAACTAAGTGGGACAACTGAATTATTCTAATTTATTATTTCCTTCATGAAGAAAGCCGCTATAATTAGTCTGTTTGATAATACGAGTGCTAAACACTAAAATCAATATATATTTTTGCAGGTATCATAATGCCAAGGACTTCATTTTCCAGTGATTGCAGTTAATAGGGGGAAAATCCCTTTTAGAAATCTACACTAACCACTGCTGTGGGGCTCTTTACTCATTGCCAGGGGAAAGGGCAAATGGAACTGTGCACCTTGCAGAACTCTATACATCCGCTGTCGTTCCTTCATGAGGGGGACCTTAAGACTTATGTGAGAAGTAAGTGTGTCATACTGAAGGTGTGACATATGAGCTGAAAGAATCTCCATCAGCAGAGGGGAATGGGATGAGATCAGGCTTTCCAGGCAGAGGAGATTGCCTGTGGGGTGAGGGAGGAAGGGTCCTGTTAACGGATCTATGGGAGTAGAATACAGAATAGGAAAGTGGAGTGGGATGCCTGAGACTGGAAGGAACTGACCAAGAGCAGCTAGTTGTCCTCTGGTTAGATCATAAGTCTTATTTTTCTGGAATGACTTTCTAGGAAGAGGTGACATCCAAGGCCAATTCTAAAGAACCCTCAAAGATGCTCACTGACAACCTCATGGCCTATATATATAGTGCCAGGTATCTTTATGGAAGGTTCACAATTTACAAATTCCTTTCTCATGATTATTATCCAATGATATGTTACTACTTTCCTTTAACAAGTTGAATAAGTGAAGCGTGGCAGCTGTGTGTCTTTGAGTACATCACTTAACTTCTCTGAACTTTCATTTCCTGGTCTGTAAATGGAGAAAACAATGCCCACCTCTCTGAGTGTCCAGGAGTATTTATGCATATTGTCAGGTAGTAAAAGGCACCCACCTATTGATCTCTTTGTGGTCCACAGTTGCTAGACTAGGCAGTTGTCAGAAGGAAACCCAGGTATTCTGACCATGAGGCCAAGCAAACTTCCACTCACACCTGGCAGACGAAGCACACCCTATAAGTCCCATTTGACCTGCCACCTGGTTTACAGTGTGAATTTGGGAGGTATTTGTCTCCCACCCTTCAACCCCCATCTCTATCAACAAACCCTGGCCTTACCAGCACACATTCCTATGCTGATCCCTTGCCCAACTCCACATTCCTGCACTGATCCCTTCCCTACCCATCCCTTCCCCAAAGCCCCATGTAAGAGGAGCTGGGGGGCCAGAGCAAGCTAACTCCAAGAAGTCAAGAAGAAAATACTACCCCAAGGGAGGACTTGGTCATGAAGAAAATTGGGAAAGGAAACTAATGACAAGTGACACTTAAAAGCCTGGATTTTTCAAGATGTTTTTACTTGAAAAAAAAAAAAATACAAGGGCAAATCAGATAACCAAAGAATGCATGGTCCATGAGGGGGGAAGGTAGGAAATTGAGTTAGAAAAGGGAAGGGGCTGACTAAACACCACTTTGAAAATAGAGATGTTTCTAAATCAATGGGCCCTAAGGACATGTTTCCTGAGATACTTAGAGCCAAATGTGTTCCTTTCACTGAGAGTCAACATAAGCCTGGAATTCTGTTCTTTAAGTTGAGATCTTTAAAACTTGATTTATTGTTTTCCCCCTCAAACACTTCCTCTCCTGCAATCACAGACACTTTGTGCTTAGTTTGAAGATCTGTAAGCCACATTCCGCCTCCCAGGCAGGAGGGACAGGTAGGCAGAGGCAGGATGAAATTTTCGTGGCACCCAGGATATTCCCAGCCTCCATGTCCACCTTGCCACAGAGCTTAGAAAAGCAAGTTGCCCCAAGTGCCATGCAGATAAACGGTACACATATGATGGCTGAACTATGTACTGTTTTTCTTCCTCCTCCTCCTCTACTTCCCCTTCTTCTTCATACTAGAGATGGAACCTAGGGCACTTTACTACTGAGCTACATCCCTACTCCTTTTTGTTTTTTATCTTGAGACAGGATCTCATTAAATTGCTGAAGCTGACCTTGAACTTACAATCCTCCTGCCTCAGCCTCCAGAATAGCTAGGATTGTAGGTATGGGCCACCACACCTGGAATATACTACTTTTCTTACATGTATATCTGATCCATTCTACAAGCAAAATTCAGTGATTTTTCTTAATTGTAAGCAGATTATGCTACTCCCATGCTTATAACCTGCTCATGACTATACATTGCACCCATAATGAAGTCCACACTCTACCAGATGCTACAAAGCCCTGCATGGTCTGACTTTGAGCAACCCTGCCCAACCATGTGACAGGTTATAGGTGATATCCCCTTCTTTTCAGCTCAACATCTACACATATGCTGCTCCCTTTGCTTGGAATTTCTTCTCCAGACTCTTGACCTGACTATTGTCTACTTCTTCAAATCTAAGCATTATTGTCTTTCTTAAAGAAACATTTCCTATCTCCCAATCCAACATTGACCCAATGCTAATGTCCAGTAATGGTAGTCTAGTCCTTTCCTTATTAGCACTTATTAATTATAATGCTAATATTATAGTAAGTCCCATGGGGACATCGACCAATACACATCTGTTTCATGTGCATTGTATATCAAGAACTTAACACAGCTCCTGGCTCAGCACAGTGTGTGACAAATGTTTAGAGAGTGAATGAATGGCTGGTTTGATGAAAACTAGCAGATTAATCCTGCAGCCTGAATTGAAAGAGTGTAGGTGACTTCTGACCAAAATCACCTCACAACATGATACCAAGTGCCTAGAGCCAAACTGGAGTCAAAAAGCGGTAGGTTGACAAATTGTCTTTTCCTTGTAGTCACAAAGCCATAGTAAAGGACAGTCACCAGTCTGAAAAGATATAAAGGACTTTAAGAAAAATAAAAACCTTTGGGGCTGAAGATATAGCTCAGTGTTAGAGCACTTGCCTAGCATGTACAAGGCACTGGTTCAATCCCCAGCACCATGAGAATAGATGATAGATAGATAGATAGATAGATAGATAGATAGATAGATAGATAAATAAAACATTTTTGAAAAGGCTGAAGATATGACTCAGTAGTAGAGTGCCTGCCTTTGGGTTCAATTCTCTGTACCAAAAAGAAAGAAAAAAAATAAGTTCCATTTATCAAATCAGGATGCTTCTAATCAGAAGTCTCCTAGGGTAGCTGGTCACTCAAGCACCTGGTCATATAGTCACTCACATATATGCTAAATGTCAGAATTTAAACTTAGTATTGGAAAGAAAGTGCTATACCTCCAGAGAAACCTGGACCCTACAAATCCTTACTCACATAGTATAGTTTTTTCCAGTGTTAGCCTGAGATGATAAGCTGTTCCCATAACTAAAGGCAACTTCCAGTCATTCCTTTGATTTTCCTCTGATTACAAATTATTATCATAGTAATACAGCATGCCACACCATGAGTATTTATGAAAACCAAGACACTTCCAGAGGAAAATGGACTTTTTTTAAAACAAAAAAAAAAAAAAAAAGGAAAGAAAAGAAATTCATGTCTCCCTCTATTGAACTGGGACTGGGAGATCCTTCAAAGCAGAAACTGAATTGCTCATCTTTGTTTATCTGGAGCCTAGAATGGTGCTGAGCCCAGGGTAGATCGTCACTTAGTTTCTACTGAACATATATGTGAATAACTGTATTTAAGAAGCCTGAGGAGTTTTGTTTCATAAAAAGTAATCCTTGAAACATTCGTTTAAGAAGATGCTGTGTTATAAACCCACCTGTCCTCAGATCCTGTAGGGACATTCTCAACATCTCCCAGAATCTCCTGCTCTACTCTCAACTTCTCCTGCTCTATTGTCACCTGTCCTTTAGCAATATCTCCCAACTGGAGTCTTCTCTCCCTTTGGGCAAGGCATTAGTACTCAGTTATATATTTCTGAACATCTGTAAGGCAGACTTATTTGCATTTTGGACAGACTTGGATCAGAGTCTTCACTCAAGCTTCAGTTACTTCAGGTTCACCTGCCTTTCCTCAGCCCAAGATCTTCAAAAGAAATTTTTAAAGAGAGAATGCCCTAGAAATTGGATCATTTAGTTAGCTGCCACCAGATGACAGGTAACAGGCCTGGTGTCATAGAACCAACCTTCAAACTACCTCCAGATGTGAATCAGTGAGGAGGGAAGACTAGTATGCATGATGCTACTAAGTATGTCTTTTCTAGAAAGACAGCAAAGAAAACAGCTGAAAGCAAGCAAAATAGCATTGAGGCACAGTTAGGTGCTTACTTTCTCTACTCTCAACCAATTACAAACTCCTCTCAACCACTTTATGCTTTTAGGCCAAGTTGGAAATTTCTTACCTTCCTTCTAAGGATCAAAGCTGGATAAAATAGTAGTCAAGAGCTTGGACTGTGGAATTTCCAGTGTGGAAATTCTGGGCCTAGCATTAAGTACCACGAGAAGCTATCTAATCTCTTCAAGCCCCAGTTCCCTTATTGTTAAGATATGGAAAGCACCAAGAAAAATTCTGCCCTGGGAAATCTGGGACCTGACCTGACCTGGATGAAAGATATTTCCCATATTTAGGTGCCCTATCACCAAAAGAATTTTCCTGATACCATCTCATCTACCATTCAATCATCTCTAGAATCTCTTTTCCTTCCTTTCTCCTTTCTTTTCTTTTCATTTCCTTTCTTTTCTTTTCTTTTCTCTCTCTCTCTCTCTCTCTCTCTCTCTCTCTCTCTCTCTCCCTTTCTCTATACATATTTGCATGATCATAGATTTAAAAAATTATAAAAGATGTGCTATCCACCAAAATTAAAACAAACAAAAATCAATCCAGCTTCTGTTTAACAGCTACAGGTCACAGGCCACTGCAATCATCTGTAATGATTCATACCACACCATTATGTTGTATGGTCTGAGCCTCTTGGTCCTGCCCACCGGTCTTTTACAACCCAGCCAGATGCACCAGTGCCATATCAGGTTGTTCCTCAATTATTATAATTTTAGTGGATAATCTCTTAAAACCCTTTTTGTTGAACAATTAAAATGCTTATTTCCAGATCCATGGGCAAATGCTCTATTTATTCTACCGCCCTTATGGTCCTGAAATCAGGATTAAGAGAGAGAAAGCAGGTGAACCACTTGACACCTGACAAGGCACAGGAAGGGTGAAGAGTGATTTATAATATATTGAAATTGGCCGTTTCAGAAGACCTTTTCTAACAGCTTCCAAGAAAAACAAATCTTAAACCCCCTTCCTATGGCTGGAATGACATAGATCAGCAATAGAAAATAGGTTTGAATGTGCATGCCAGCTCTGTTTAATGAATGGCAGCTCCATTTGGCCCAACAGGAAGAGTTCTATGATGAGGTGTCACCACCTACCATGGGCAGGGGTAAGAGGGGTGGCATGTATCCTGTGTATTTGGGCCTCTACTGTTGTTATAAACATATGAGACTACAAGTCAGAAAACCTGAGTTCTAGAATCACTCTACCTAGACACATAACCTCCAGCAAATCCCTCTAGACTGATACACTCATCTGCTTCCAATCCATCTTATATGTTCTGTCCTACTGATCATAAACTGCTTATCGTTCCCTTCATATATTATTGTTTTATATCTCCTTGACTTTCCTTTGCCTGAGATGCCCACCTGAGCTGCCACCTTCTAAACCCCACAACATTTACCCCTTAGTTCAGTTCAAGCAACACCTTTCCCAGGAAGCCCTACTGACCCCACTAGACTCTGAATGCTTCTCCACCTTGAACATTATTTTCATATCCCAAGTCTTGGCAAACTTTCTGTAAAGGGTGAATAATAAATATTTGAGAATCTGTGGGTGAGATATCCTGTCACAACTGCTAAACTCTGCCTTGAAAAGTTTATATATGACCTGTGAACATTTAGATGAATGAGCACAGCTGTGTCACAATAAAACCTTATTTTCAAAAACAGGTGGCAGGCTGGATCTACCCCATCAGATAACTTGTTATACTGAAATGTCCTACGGACATGTTATTCTCCACTGCTCAACTGTGATCTAAGGGCAAACATGGGGCCTTACATATCATTGTAATTCCATCATCCAGCCCATAGAGGCTACTCAACATCTGAAGTTACAACTGTGGAAAATGGGAATCACAATGTCTTCCTGCCTGTCTTGCAGGCATATGAGGTTTAAACATGATAAAGCATGTGAAAGCACAGGATGGTGAATATTTACATGGAAACACACAGTATCTTACAATAAGCACCTCACCAATATCCTTGTTCTAGTCTCTCCAGAGGGTGGAGAGTTTTATGTAAATGTGATGTTTCTTGCCACAAGCAGACACAAAACAAAACTCCACCGAACAATGTCATCGACAGCTTCTTCCAGACGCAGCTTCTCAGAAGAAATGGATCCTGTGGGCTGTGCTTTAGAGGCCTAAGTCAGGCCGTACACAGAGTTGAAGTGTTTCTAATCAGAGTGAAGTCCTGAAGTTCCCCTGAAATGCATGAAAGGCCTAGCAGTGCTGAGAGCTTTTTCCCCTCTCTTTAAGTTTCTCTATAGCAAATTCTCTCACCCATACTCTCAGAAAGTGTCTATGATTACATTCCAGTTTGTTGTGAAGCTTAATTGAAGGCAAGGATAGAAGTATGGTTCCCCAAAATGAGGTAATGGAACCCAGAGTAAGTAACAGAAAGAGCAAAGTCCTACTAGGTGGGGGTATCAGTAAGCAAATACTGCCCTTGTCTGAAGACATGCCCTCCTTGCACCATTATGATCAACATCACAGCAGAATTTTGCACAGTTGTGCACAGAGTGAACAGGAAGGTAATGATCAGTGAAAGAGCAGATCTGTCTTTGCAGATGCCCTTACCCAGTGTTGACAATTTGAGTAGGTGCATACTTTATTCATTTACTTGTTCATTCACTCATTCATTCATTCATTCTTTAAACAATTATCTTTGAGAGCCTACTTGGGGCCAGATTCTGTGCTGGGAATCACTATTGTAGTCAGAACAAGATTTCCAAGGCATGCCGTTACCACATGGGCAAGTGCTTCTGTGATAGAGGAGGTGGAGGTGCTAGACAAGAGGAATGCTAATGCTTCTACCTCCTGCACTGATTCCAAGGAGTCACTCAGCTTCTGAAGAAAGATTTGGGTGTCTCCCTCCACCCCTGTGCCAAGGAAACCAAACCTTGCAGTTATGTTTTCATGATACCCTACTTAATCCCATTCCCTCATGCTCCCTAAGTCACAGATGGAGAACTGTGAGGTCCAGGAAGGGCACTGCTGCCCCAAACTGTGCCCAGGTTAGTGAGAGAATGAGGACTTAAACCCAAGGTCCTCTACCACCAGCACTCAGGATTATGAAAACAATAATGTCTACTATTTATCAAGCAGTTGCTATGCCCCAGGCCCTATGAATATTTCATGCTCTGTAATTCATTTATTCTTCTCAGTCCACCACCAGAGATGACATTTATATTTGTTTTCTGTAGGGAACTAAGGCACAGAGAGGCTAAGCAGAACTTTGAGTAAAACAGGCAATATAGGAAGGTGGGGTTTCCATCCAGTGCGGGCCTGGTGAAGGATCTCACTGATGTCAGAAAATGCATTCCCTAATTTTTATAAGTCTGCCTCATGTTTACAAACTTCACACATGCTTAAGATGCCTGAAAGGAATGGGCTGCATCTTTTTTCAGATTTTATGTACACCCAGGGAGACAGAACACTATCACTGGCCCACTCTGACTCAATTAATGATTGTTTTGCTATTCATACAAACTTTGTGAGTGAAAACATCCTGGGAGATATATATATATATATATCTATATATACACATATATATATAAATTGTATTATATAATTTTGTTAAATAGATTGATAATTTTGTACATATGTAAATCAACTGTTTTCTGCAATAGCCTCAATGCCTAGCACTGTACCTGGTACATTCTCAATGTACAATTTGTGCTTATTGAATAAAGTTTGATCGAAAAAACAATCAAAATGTTAGCAGTGGTTATTTTTGCACTTTTCCATGAGAAACATGTATTTTTTTATCTAACATGAGATATATCCTCTTTAATTGTTAAGTGTACAATACAATGTTGTTTACTATTGGATAGTATTGTGTAGCAGAGCCCTAGAACTTATTCATTTCACATGACTAAAACTTTACACCCAATTGAATAGCAACTCCCTGTTTCCTCCTCCTCCCAATCCCTGTCAACCCCCAGTTTACTCTCTGCTCCTATGAGTTTTAGCTACCTCATGGAAGTGAAATCATGCAGTACTTGTCATTCTTGACTGGCTTATTTCACTTAACATAATGTCATCAAGGTTCATTCATATTGTGGCATATGGCAGGATTTCCTTCTTTTTTAAGGCTAAAAATATGTCATTGTATATATTTAACGTATTTTCTTTTTTCATCTATCAATGGATATTTAGGTTGTTCCCACATCTTGGCTATTGTGAATAGTGCTTCAGTGAACATGGGAATGCAGATGTCTCTGTGGCATCCTGATTTAAATTCTTGTTAGTAAATGCCCAGAAGTAGGATTACTGGATCATATGGTGTTTCTATTTTTATTTTTTGAGGAAACTCCAGACTGTTTTTAACAGTGGTTGCACTGTTTTACATTACCATCCACTGTGTACAAGGGGAACATGTATTTTTTAATAATCAAAATATGTACATAGCTATAATATTGTTGGCCTTTTGGAAAATAATAAATCAGAAGTAACTGGTGTTTAGGAAGAGACTTGCCTTCTTGAGCCAGTTTACTCCTATAGATTGCTCCTAGGTAGTAATAGGAGGAAACAAAAAAACCCTCCAGCTGATCAGAAGCACCCTGCTTCCCTCATAGCCACTCCCCAGGACTCACTGACCCAACATTAGGAAAGCACCTCGGATAAATGATTAGATTTCAACACTATGAACTGTTGTGCAGCTACTTAAAATAATAATCACTTCGCAGTCTGGATAATTTGTAGAAACATGGGAAATGTTTGTGACATAATGTTGAGTGAAAAATTCCTGAAATGCAAGCAATGCAAAGGAGGTGGTGTTTAAATAATCTATTGTTTTGCATTTTCAAATATTTTGATGGTGTACATCCTTGCTCATGTACACCATGTGGCCCACTCCCAAAGCAGCACAATCAATCAGCCTCTCCTTGGACCTTATGTCACTTTAGACCCACCTCAGATCTACTGAATCAGAATTGGCATTTTAACAAGATTCCCAGGTGATTCATAATCACATTATGGCTTATGTTATCTTTCTAAGAAAATAAAGATGTTTATCGAATGAGTTTCCTCATTTCAGTCTTCAAAACATCCTCTGAGTTGTTAACACAGGGTTATTATTCTCCTTCTACAGATAAATAGACAAGACTGGAGTTAAGTAACTCCCCCAGAGACAAGTATCATTTAGAGCCAGCTCTCAAACCAGTCTCCTGACTGTGAGGCCACTGCGAGACCTAGGTCCACCACAGTCTGCTTGGCACCAGGCTTTTCCATACAAGGCCTGAAATGACCACCCATTGTCATCTTACTAAGATTCAATAGCATGGACTTGAGTCAACAAGGTCCCCATTTCAGGAAGAGAAAACAAGCTAAGGTTCCTGAGGACATGCATTTCTCTCCCATAAGTCCCAAAAGTGGAGAGCTGAGGCTTAGTGTTTGTGAACAACCTTGGAGTGGTGGAGATGGGTCTAAGCATGAGAGAGGACCACCATACATCAGTTTGAAGCCACACTGGTTCTCAAATAGTCCAATCTCACCCATCTTCAAAGGGAGAAATAGGCCTAGAGAGGGACCCAAGCAAAAGCTGGGTCAGAGCTAGGAGAGGTTGACATGAGGGGCCACCTAGATAGTGGAAGACTGGGCTAAGTGACTGAGAACACCTGCCAAGGCACTGGCAGTGGAGGAACCCTCACTTTCCAGGTGGGGAAGGAGCCAGGCTGTTCAGAGGACCCTCTGAGAACAGGTCTGTTAATTTCATGATGTTTTGTCATTCATGTGCCTGTTTCTGATCAAAGTTCATGCTGCTCTCCACACTGAACAAGAAATATCTGCCCTCCTGTCCACTGTGGTGTGCATCCTCCATTTTTTCCCCTCCTCAACTACTGATAAAACAGAGTGAGAGTCATTTTAAAAGAGTTTAAAGAAATAAAAGCAACATTTCAATTAAGGACTGCTAAAAAGGCACAATTTCATTGCAAACCCACAATGTGACAGGAACTGGGCTGCTCATCAATACTCTCTTTAAAGTAGGATTTAAAGACTGCTTTGTTCAGAAGTGCATATTCAACTAAAAGTGTCCAAAGAAAGAGTAAACTATTTAGAATTAATCTCTAAGAGGACTTCTATACAACCCACAGGAAGTAGAGTATTATTAAAATACATGATTACTTACAGACAAATGGAGAGATGGAACCTTGCTTGAGCTCAGATTGCTCTCTTAATATCTGTAGAAATCTCATGACAAAGCAGGTTTCACTGAAAAGTATTTCATCAGGAGATAATAGCAGTATCTCATTCAACTAAAAGGGGATGATAGATGATAGAAGGTCAATTTTCATTACAGCTCTTTTCTGCTAATAATAATGCCTGTGCATTCTCCAAATGACAGAGAAGTAAATTCACACTCTATCTAAATAAGCACAAAACACTGAGTCAATCAGGGTTTTAAAAAATTGGTCAAAATTGTTTGTTCCCATAAAGAAACTCAGCTGCAAAACTTAGATTCAATATATGTAAAATACATTTTAGTGTTTTGTAGGCAAAAATAATGTATATTTTACTATAAATAAAGTATCAAATGCAAAATCTTTAAGATTTCCTTCTTGAACATAATTTTTAAAGTGTCTATAAAAAGACTTCTGAGTGCCCACTTTTAGCATTCTAAATGTTCTATCATTCTATTTTGTCTAGTGATACTTTTATTTTCTTGAAATTTCCATCTTGAGTATTATACATTTTTTAATTTTCCTTTTGCTTAACTCATTTATTAGGATGAGAAGTAAGGTTTTTTTGTTTTTTGTTTTTTGTTTTTTTTTTTTGCCATGTTCCCTAACAATAGTTCCTGGCATAAAGTATGGGTATAAAGAATAATTACTGCACAATGAAGTATCTCACCCTTGTTCCATCTTCTAAATGTCCTATGTATTACTATTGTAATAAAAAATGAAAACAATAAATCATTTTTAGAAGTAATGGATTCAAAAGTGGCCAATATGGATCATTATATGATCAGATCTGAATGGCTAAGATTTTCTTATGTATCATCATATCCTTAGTGTCTGCCCCTAGCAGGTGACCAAACAATTTTCAAGACTGAATGAATAAATTAATTAGTGAATGATTGTACTGTCATAAAAAGGAAGAGGAAAGCATTTCCTTTATAATTAGCCAATAAGAAAGCCCATCCCTTTCAATCACATCGCAAACTTGTTTTTGTAATTTCAAAAGCATCATTATAGAACCAACAATATTGCTTGAATTTCTGCACCATGACTTGAATAAATAGATCTTAAAGTGGTTTTGTTCTGTATCTCCAAAGAGTAGAGGACAGGAATGTGGGTGGGAATGAGAAAGAAAAAGACAAGAAGGTCATGCATCAAAAGATTATAGATAGAATCATAGGTTTTGTTTGTAATTATTTACTAGTAAATTATGTGATGCTTATCTTTGTACTTACCTTTTTTGGGGGATTCATTTAGCTTAAATCTGCAAATATATGTCTTTCATTAAATATGTCTTTTCATTATATATTTCTTCAAAAATGTTTTCTTTCTTTCTTTCTTTCTTTCTTTCTTTCTTTCTTTTTTTTTGACACAGTCTCAAAATTTATTAAGGAAATACAGCACTTTTATAGAAGAGGGGAGTCTGAGAACAAAGAACCGGTAGTGTAACATGATAGTCTGTGAGGATGGTCCAATTAGGGGTCACACACTTTTGCAAAGGGAGGAGGGAGAGAGAAGGGCAAGTGAAGCTCACCTGAGGCAATGTTCTGCCCCACTTTCTATCACCTATTCTTTGGCATTTAGACATACATTATTATTCCACTTATCCCTAAGCCTCTATTATTTTTCATCAATCTTTCTTCTCTCTGTTCTGCAAATCAATGTCCCTGAGCATAATTTTAATAACTACTTTAATATCCTTTCCGGCTAATCTAACATCTGACTCATCCCAGAGTTTATCTCTATTTTCTGCCTTTTTCTCTTAAGTATAAGTTTTGTTTTCCTGTTACTTTAGAGTAATTTTGAATCCTGTCTTGGACCTTGTGAGGGATACATAGTAGAGACTCTGTCTTTTGTTACAGTAATCCAAAAGTTGTTACTTTTGTTTTAGTAACCAGTCAATATGATTAAATTCAATCTCCAAATGTTCACCTAAAATAAACGCAGGCTGAAATCTCTTTATTTCTTTAAGCCCTTAGCTGGGCTGCTTGGAATCTCTCCCACACAGAGTTCAAGTACTAGCCAGAGACTTAAGCAGTTTTATGCATGAAATTTTGGGCTCCCTCTCAGCTGCTATCTCCTTTTCTTGGAACCCTCCTGCCCCACAATTTAATTTTGTCATTAGCAAAAGTGAAACCCTAGATTTCTGGAAAAGTCTTAGAATGTATTCCACAGGAATATTGAGAATGGGTTGAAAATGAATCTAGGGGCAGAGGAAACAGTCAACCTATATGGCAGCAGCCCAGGTAAAAGTCAATGAGTGTTCACATAGTAGCAGCAATTGGATGAAAAGGAAAGTTTGTATGTGAGAGATCCAGAATTTAAATTCCATTTCAACAAAGTGGCTGGAAATTGAGTCTGAACTAAAATGCCAAGAACTGCTGAATCTCTATCTATGGAGGTTATAGTGAGAAGAGAAGCAATGATCTTGGGTGATGTTTTCCCAGGAAACAGTGGGAAGTGTGAGAGGGAAGTGGACCAGGAGTTGAACCCTTGGGAAGAGGCAGAGAGTGACAGAACAGTCAGGTGAGTAAAAAGAGTAAGAGAAGCAGGAAAGTGGTTGTGGTGACAGAGTAGAGAATTGCCCAAGGAGTGCTGGTGGTTAATAACATCTGATGCCTCCCATTAATCAGGTGAAATGAAATCTGAAGAGCTACCCCAGAATTTGCAGTGGGAATGTCCTCCGTGACCTTTGTGGGAGCAGTTTCAGTGGAGGCTGGAGAAGTCAGATTGGAGAGGGTTAAAAAGAAAAAAGAAAGTGAGGAAGTACGCACCAGTGTCTGTCTTCAGATGACTTCAAAGCCTGTTACTTGGTTTGCACATATAAATTTCATAATCCTGTACCACACAATTGTCGAAGGACGTAATTACAAGCAGTCCTGACCTGGGATGTTTTCCTCCTGATTTTCTGAATTTACGATGGTGTGAAAGCAGTATGATTCAGTAGAAATCATTCTGTTAATTTGGAATTTTGATCTTTTCCCAGGCCAGTTCTGTGTGGTCTGATACTCCCTCACAACGCTAAGCAGCGACAGCAGCAAACTCCAGCTCCCAGTCAGCCACACAATCACAAAGGTTAACAACCAGTGCCCCACGTGTACCGTGGTGCTCAGTGATGATGTTCACATGAAACACATTGTCAACTTACGTTTTCTTTCTGTTTTAGATGACTTTAATGGGACATAACCCCACCATAAATGGAGGAGCATCTTTGCATTAACCATTTTTGTTCCCATTTTTGTGTGACTATCCTTGAAAAAAGTGCCATCTGGTTATGCTTTCAAAAGAAATTAGAAGAAAACAACTGGCAAAAAGGTGGTGACAGAAACATTTAATAGTGTTTATCAATAACTTTGGCCTCCAAATATTTCACAATTTTGTTAATTCACATTTCCCATTGGTTGAATTCCAAGCTGCCAGTAGCTAGCTATATGTCTCTAGGCTTAATCTTTTTGAGCCTCAATCTCCTGGCAGAGCTACTAACAACATGACAAGGGCAATAGCAGTCAAACATTTACATGATGTTTACTATTTTTTTAGGATTTGCTGTAAGTGCTTTATATGTAATTAATAATGTGATACATCTCGTACATAACAACTCTTTTATGTAGGTACTGTTATTAACCACACATAACATGAGAAAACTGACATAACAGAAGTTAGAGTATTTGCCTAAGAGCACAGAGCTAAAAGTGACAGAGGCAGGATTTGAGCACACAAATAAGGTACTCATTAAAGGACAAATGTTATTATTACAATTTATTCACTCGTTTAACAAATATTTATTGAGTGCATATTTTAAGGCAGGCATTGTGCAAGGACCTGTGTGTTTGTTGAGAATTAAAACCTGGTCTTTGCTCTAAGCAATTCTAGACTAATTAGGGAGGCAAGCCATTAAAGAATAAACAAACAAATATGAAATTGCAACTTAACATAAGTGCTATGAAAGAAACAAATAAGATGTAGTAAAAAAGCATCATAGGGGTTTGCTTAATCCTGGGTGGTTGGTAAGGAAAATACTCTCTAGAAGGTAACATTTAAACTGCCCTCTGGCAGATATAAAGAATCCAGACAACAAGAGTATTAGGGGGAAAGTGTACAAAGACAGACAGATCTGCACTGTGAAGTCTTCAAATGAGTAAGATCTAAGAGGCCACTTAGATCTCCACTTTAACAAGGTGAGTGAGGGCAGGAAGGTGGCCAGATCATACAAGGTCCTGCAAGCCATAATTGAGAGTATGAATTTTACTCAAAACATAATGGAAAGCCCTTGAAGGTACTGAGGCAAAAGTTTGAATTACCATGGTTCAGGTTATAGTTGTACTGGGAGGTTGAACTCAGGGGCACTTAATCACATCCCCAACCCTTTTTTATTTTTTATTTTGAGACAGTGTCTAACTAAGTTGCTTAGGGCCTTGTTAAGGTGCTGAGGCTGCACTAGAACTTATGATCCTCCTGACTCAGCCTCTTAAATCGCTGAGATTATAGGCATGTGCCAGCACTCCTGGTTTTAAAAGATCACTCCAATTGTGATGTGGAGAATATATTGAGGAAAGGGAAAGAATTGAAAAAAACATGTGATAAACTGGGAGGCTATTCAATGATGTTTCTTGGACTGGGGTAAATTGTAGCTGGGTAGATAAAAACCTTAGGGCAGAAAGCAAGAGGAACTCAGCGGCAGGCTGAAGTTGCACCCATTTTACACCAGTAAAATCTTGCAAGGAACTGATTTGCCATAACTAGAGTAAGAGGTGAGGCCAAAATGATTTGAAGTGCTATGCAAGAAATGTTAATGCAGGTTCCCTTTTATTTCAAGGAAAATTTGTGTCTGGAAGTTCTTTAGCAGACTTCTTTTAAGACTCCCTGACTACCTCTTATTGGGGACCAGAAATATAAGTATCCAGCAATGAAGCCTGAGATGGTTAAGAGAGGCTTAGGCCAATCCTGGTTTAACCCCTGGTTTGCCATGTTGCTTCTGAATAAAATCAAGTTTTTGTGAATTAAGGAGACAGGGAATGGCTGGCTACTGGCTGGACAACCAACCATGCCCACCAAAGATATGAGATTAAAACATCAAGAACTTTGGTTTGGATGTGTTATATTTCAAAACATTTGATTGTGGGTGACAATTAGACAATTCTAAGTTTGGAATTAAAAAGAAAGTTTATGTGTTTTTTAAAGTCAGTATTCCGTTTGGAATGTGCTGAATTGCTGAGAGCATCTCAGATCTTGGAAATTTGGGAAAGTAAAAAATGGAAATTTAAATGGAGCACAAATGACTAGGAGGGCTTTAGTGAATATATCAGGATTCAGTTTTACAATGTGGAAACATCTGATTACTCTCACAGTCTGCCTGAGAACAGCTGAGAACAAGGCAGAAGAGAACATATGGCACGGCAGTTGGGAACCATCAGCCCAGCTGCCTGGAAACTTTATATTGGAGTGTTTAATTGGAAAATTCTGAATCTTACTAAGGGACCAGGGAATCCATGGGAATATGAAAGGGGTGAGATCAAGATTTTGTTCGTTTGTTTGATTTTGGACATAGAAGAGTACAAGAAAATGCTTCCATCACAGGTAATGATGCTCTAAGAAGACAGAGGGAGCCAGGCACATCCAGCATGTGGCAACAGGTAGTGCTGACCAAACCTGGCTTTGACCTTGAGATAGTTCCTTACTCTCTTTGAATCCTGGTTTTTCATAAAACAGTGATAATGAATACTCTGGAGTCTTATAATGAGGAAATGAGATAATATAAGAAAAGAGGCCAGTGATGTCGCTCAATAAAGCAAAGATCTTCTCTGAGTTATGATAATATCATAACCAAAAACAACCAGAAAGTTGAATTGTCCAAGAACAGATCAAACAACTAAATCACAAAATAGCTGCATAATTGAATGTTATATAGTCATTTATAATTATGTCTTAAAGAACACAATGGGGAAATATTTAATATATGAAATTGTACAAACAGTAGGATAAAACATGCATATAAATATGATTTTTTAAAGAAAGTATATGCACCAAAAGGTTAACCATGGTTGTTTTTTGGGCTGAGAGATTATGGATGATTTTTGGTTTCCCTTATTTAAAAAATACAAAATTTTGTAGTTTTCTATCATGAGAATGAATTGCTTTTGTAAAAATGTGGAAATGTAATTGGAGAAAATAAGTAGTGGGTGTTTTAATGTCAGTGCTTGATACCCTTTTTAGGGTGCTGTTCTAATTTGCTATTCCCCAAATCCACTTCTGGCTTAGCCCCTGGGAAAATGGCAACAATCCAGCAGAAACCAAAACTGTGTACCTAGAGGAATTAAAAGGAATTTTCTTCATTTATTTTGGGTGGTTTTTTTCTGGCTGGGTGTGCCTCATTCTGACAGGAAGTATGTGTCACCAGAAAAGAATTTAATTCTTTGCAGCAAAAAGATGGTTAGTAGACAGAAAGGAAAGCATGTTTCTCACAGATTCTGTTTGGCTGTGTCAGACCTGCTCGCCTTGCTGGTTGGAACCACTCCAAGGAGATGTAACCCTCCCCGCAGGAACCACCCTGTTGAACAGGGCAGGGATGTGGGGGGCTCCCCAGTGCTGTGAGGGGCCAGCTTGGTTTCACCCCTAGCCTGTAAACCTGGCTTTACCTTGTGGGATAGTCACCACCTCTCTTTGGCCTCATTTTCTGGGCTGTAAAATCTTATACATCTGCCATCTCCCCCAGAAAATCCCCTGAGAAAGTGACTATACTTTATTCCACAAGGCCAGTATCAAAACCTCAATGTCTGTTGACTAAAGTGATAAAGTTGTTCTAAGTGCCTTCTAAAATATGCCATCCAGTGTTTGCAATTAAATTTGTGAGCCTGACTTTCCAGGATATATTTATACAAAATGTCTTATATTTATACAAAAAAAAAAAAATCTAAAGCAAAAACAGGGAAATGTTAAGATCTGATAAATATTGATGGTGATGGTGAATAAGTAAATGAAACCACATAATATCCACATTCCTCTCTTTGATTTTTGGTTTTCTCATCCACAAAATAACATCTATCTCATTGAACGGTTGTGTGCCTTGAATGAGAAGTGTTATATTAAGGGCTCAGCATATTTGTGCCCTCACTAAGTGTTAATTTTCTTTCCACAAGAGGAATAAAAGATAGCTCTCATTAGTCAGTCTTTTAATGGTAAAATCGTACTATTGAATCTGAAGGATCTGACCGCAGTCATCCTGCCCATCCCAGAGCAGCTATATTCTATAGTGTCACGTATTTTTCAATAAAGATAGATATCCATTATGAGAGAGCATAGAATTGATTTCAACTAATATCCCACCCAGTGTTGGAAGCTTTCAGTGGTAATGTATGAAAGTGTGATTTGCTATGTACTAATTTACCAAAGGCTCACCATGTACTAGGCACTGTACCAAGCACTGGAAATTAAGAGATAAGAAGACATAATGCCTGGCCACAAAGAACTCACTGTCTTTGTTTCATGGAGACAGAAACAAATTATTACAATATAATGCTGTAAATACTAGGTTAATAGCCCAGGGGAGGAAGTAAAACATCCACCCACACATAGCAATGAAATGTAGCTATTTCATGTAAAGAGAGCTATAGTCTCTTATACCTTTGAAGTTTAGAAAATAATAATAAGGATCTGATTGCTGAAACTAAAAAGGCATCAACTTCACAAAGGATGATTTCACTTATATAGAAAATAAAAGAGCTAAATATGCGGGTATAAATAAAAATGAATGTCAATGCAGAGACAAATTTCAGGAAGGGAGTTCACTATTGTCAAAGTGTCTACCTGGAGGGAGGAGAGGCAGGAGGAGGTGATGAGAAGGACATTCCCTTGTTACCATATATAGCCTGAAGATTTTTTAAAAATGTTTTTTAAAATTTTTAAATTTCATTTGCTCTAATTAGTTGTACATGACAGAATACATTTGTACATTTTGATAGATCATACATAAATACAGTGTAATCTCTCATTTTTCTGATTATACATATTGCAGAATCACATGGGTCATTCAGTCATACATGTATATGAGGTAATAATGTCTGTTTCACTCTACTATCATTCTTTCCCCCATACTCCTTACCCTCCCTTCACTCCCTTCTACCTAATATAAAATACCTCTATTCTTCCCTATCCTGCCCCCTCTTCTTGTGAATTAGCTTCTGCATATCAGGGAAAACATTTGTTCTTTGGTTTTTTGGTATTGGCTTATTTCACTTACCATGATATTCCTTAACTCCATCCATTTACCAGCAAATGCCAGAATTTCATTCTTCTTTAAAGCTGAGTAATATTCCATTATATCTATATATCTATATATCTATATATCTATATCTATATCTATATCTATATATATATATATATATATATATATCACATTTTCTTTATTCATTCATCTGTTGAAGGGCATCTAGGTTGGTTCCATAGTTTAGCTATTGTGTAGCCTGAAGATTTTAAATCAAGTATAGAGTCATATATTGCTTATATAATAGTTGTATTTTATGTGCACAGAATATGAAAAGAAGGCAGAGTCTTCTTCCAGATATCCATTTGGTTTGCTCCTTCAACTGCTTCAGATCTTTGTTCAAATGTCACTTTGTAAATCTCCTAATTTAAAATTGCCACCTCACCATCATTAAAATCCTCAGCCCCTTCTCTGACTCATCTGTCTTTATACCATTTACCACAATCTACATCCTATACTTTCTACTTTTAAAAAATGTATTGTCTGTCTCTCCAACTAGAACATAGACTCCATGAGAGCCAAGATTGTTCTCTGCTCCAAACCCAGTGTCCAGGATACAAGGTGGCAGGTATTCCACAGGCCAACTACCTGAATCTATGCGGCAACACTTTAACAGCGATAATTTCAGAGTGGAGAGATTACAGATGCTTTTAATTTTCTTCCTTCTACTACTTGGTATCTGAGATTTTATAATGAATACATATTAATTTTATTATCTGAGAAAACAAGAAAGCTCTTTAAATTTAAAAAAGAAAAAAACAGTTACCTGGGCCTTGAGAAAGAAGTCTCCACTAGAAACCAAAATGGAAGAATCACAAGCTCAGTGGGAGTGAGGCCAGGGAACCTGGGGGACACCTCATGGATACCTGGTGGGGTGAGACAAAGTCTCCCTTAAGACTCTTCTGCCACCTCATTCTTTCCAGACACTGGGATAAATGCCAATTCTGGGGTCACTGGCTCACAAATTGTCTTCTGCCCATAGTTTCCCATCCCCAAACAGTGGGGCCCAGAAACTCACCCTCTTCCCTCCATCCAGCAGAAGTTTTTTATCTGGTTCCTACTTAGGTTTCAGTCAATTCTTTGCTGAGCCACTGGCTTCTTGTTTTCCTTGGGAACCAGACTCTTTTAAAGTTGAAGCCATAAAAAGGATGAAATCCATTACCTGATACTTTTCTATTCAGCTATTCAAACCAGGCCACAGATGGAGGCCCTGTGTGCCACACTCTCATTGTGGGCAGCAGGCATCTAAACCCAACACTTTGAATAAGGCACATGAAAGTAAACGCTGAGCTCTTTTCATTCTTTTCTCTCTCTCTGTTTTTTCCCCTCTATTCTGTTTCTAATCGAAAGCCATTGTCTTGAGTGAATGACTGTAAAGACAACTAATCCTCATCTCAAAGAACAGCCTGGAAGCAATGGGGGAAGGTCTTGTGCTGGTGCAAGTGAAGGGGCTTGCATTTTCATAATTGCTCTGCCTCTAACTGGCTAAATGGTTGTAGTAAAACTGGGTTAACTGTGCCTCAGTTTCTTTATCTTCTAAAAAAGGGGTCTTTAAAGAGTTTCTGAAGTCCCTGCCCAAGTCAGTTTTGTTCAGTTGAGGACCAACAGTGACACCTTGTGGTTCCCTTTGAGGCATACTTTCCATTTGTCTAGCCCAGGGACTCAAAGGCCACCTTGGCCACTCTCCTCCTTGGCCACTGAGGAGGAGTGTCCAACTGTCTCACCCAACCCTGCCCTAACCTTGTCATTCGCCAGGTTCTGAAAAGTGCTCCCACCTTTCATTCACAAACTGCTTCCCAGCCTCAATCTGACAGAGGCTACTAAAGTCCAGATCAAGGTAAAGGCTGCAGACACCAGAGTGGAGGCCTGAACTGCTGTGGTCAGGTGTGAGGTTGAATGTGAATGGCATTTCAGTCCAGGTGTCTTCTAGGGCTGCCAAAGCAGCATCAAAGAGGGATGTGGGTCATACCCAGGAGGAGAACTGGAGAGTTTCCTATTTTTCAGGGATCCTTCTAACTTGTAAAATTATCAGACTCTGAATTGCTCCATGCCCCCATTTTCCACACACAAAATAAGGAAAAGTTGTTATTAGCACTGCCTTCAAACTCAGTTTATTCATTCATTTTTAATTCATTTATCCAAAGTTTAATGAGCATCTTTTCAATACCAAGTTCTTAGCATCTACCTGTGCCAGTGACAAACTTAAGAAGACACAGTCCCATCTCTTCAAGACCTTGTTCTTCTCTAATGGAGAACAGAGAACAGGAAAGCCTTAAAATAAGGTCTAAGGTGGAAAATGTGGACACAGAGAGGCACGGGGTCCCAGGGAAAAATATTCACCTGAGCCTAGGAAGAAAGTGTAATAGAGGATGGAACACTTAAATATTGATCTGATGAAAAAGATAGGAGCTTGGTAGAGAGGGTCCACTAGCAAGACCAGAGTGAAAATGTATATAAGCATGATTTATATTCCTAATCTTAAACTCAAAAAGCAATACCCTCTTGACCCAATCCTGCCCTCCCAGGTATTACTCCATTTCTCTGCTACCTGTTATAGCCAAACTTGGCAAAAATGCAAAATTCACCCTCTGTCTTCACTTCCTTACTCCCTATTCACACATCAACCCACCATAATTTAGCTGCCATCCCTCAATGACAAACTAGCCTGGGCAAAGAAACCCAGGCACCGGGATGTCACACCCAAGTGACCCTTTGTTGTCCTCGTTGACATCCTGCAAGCTTGGCTTCCCTCAGTGGATTTGCCACAGTGATGCATTCTTCCTTCCTGAGGCACTTTTTTCTCTTGGCTCCCAGGACAGCCACTCTCCTAGCTATGCTCCCAGCTGTCTGCTTCTTCTAGTCCTTCCTTCTCAGTTGCTTTTATTCTGTGCAATATGAAATGTCAATATTCTTTGGTGCACAGTCCTGGGCCTTTTCTTCTTTGTACCTCGGCATCTCATTCATTCCCATGGTTTTTAACATCATGTATCAGCTTCTAACGTGACCTCTGAAACTCAAACTTTTCTACCACTGAGGTCCTATCTTAAATGTTACCTGAAGGTTGGGTGGTTTTCCCTGGCATTTTTCTTTTTTATATCTGGCTCCTGCTGGACTAACAGCCCCAGGTAGGCAGATCTATCTTTACTTTCTCCAAACTTGTATGTTTCATGATTAAAACAGTTCCCAGTGAGTATTCAAAAATTATTTGTTCAGCTGGTGCATTGGCCTCTGTAATCCCAGCTACTCAGGAGACTGAAGCTGGGATATTCCAAGTTCAAGGCCAGCCTGGGCAATATAATGACATTGACCAAGTTAAACATGATCAGTTTCTGAGATTGAGTTCTAGTTTAAGTGTGATAAATTGTGTGATCCTTAGACAATCACTAACTTCTCTGAGGCTTTATTTCCTCCTCTTTAAGTGGGCAAAATAATGTCTTCCCCCAATCCCTATGAGGGTTAAATCAGTTATACCTGTAAAGAGCAGAGCACAATGCCTGGGTCACAGTAAGAACTCAGTAAAAATACATGTTTCACTATCCCTTGATGTCTTAGCAGAAGAAAATGCCTTGGAGATGTGGATATTTTCCCTGGAGAATTTTTCTCTCCACTTGCTCAGTCAAAGAAACAGATGATAATCCAGTAGCCTAGATGGGGACTGTAGTTTCAAAGTTTTTCACTTATTCCTGTTGTGTGCTTGCTTACCTTCATATCCCTGAATCTAACAGCTCCTAGCACAGAATACATGCACAGAATGTTTTCTGGCTTGAATTAAACTAGACCTGCCCTGTAGCTGCTAACCCACAGGTGAAGCATTTGAGGTGTGACTAGTTTGTATAGATTTTTTTTGTGTTAAAACACACACATCAGATTTTTAAAGATCTAGGAGAATAAAATACAGCACAGATTTTTTTAGTATTCAAAAAGGAAAAGATTTCATTAATAATTGTATCTTTATTTACATGTTGAAATTGTAATGTATTGCATGCATTGGGTTAAACAAAAGATATTATTGAAGTTAATTTCACCTATTCTCTTCTACCTTTTTAATATGAATATTAGAAATTTTTAAATTACACATATGACTTATGCATTATATTTCTATCAGAGCTGAACACACTGAATACACTACTGACCCACCAACAGATCCTTGAATATTTCCCGGACTTTTTTCTCTGGGCCTCCTCACTTGTAAAACATACAAGTTTTGTATGGCACTTTCTAGTTACAGCATTCTATAATTTTATGAACTTTAGGCCACAATTTCTTAAGTAGCAATACTGATTAAATTGGTACTATGGGCCAAATATTGTTACATAAATTGGCATTTAGTCTGTATAATAAATGTAAGAGGTTAGAGTACCTCTTGTTTTATAAATGAAAAAGAGAAGACCTGGAGAAGTTATGAGACTTGGGTAAGGTCATCTGGCTAGTAAAGTGATAAAGCTAGTCTGGAATCTTTGCCTCCCCTCTCTTGTTCTTGTAAGAATTACCAATAGAAAATGTGATTCAAGAGTCAAAGTGGGTGCTTTGGTTCAGTTGTCTCCTAAGATATCTTTCCTTGTTTAGAAGAATCATGTTTCATAGGACTTGCTGTAAAAGTGTATTCAATAGGTCTCCCTGTAGCCTGGAGAGGCAGCCCTAGTGCTTGCCAGGTTCAGTAGATCATTGACACCCAGCAGTACAGTGTTGGGAGGCTGTTAGGGAGAAAAGATCAAGGGCCGGACAAGCAGGAGCTGCTGGTGGTTAATTGTTCACCAGCTTCAGAAGATATGGCTGGGAGGATAGCAGGGGAGTGAAACATTGACCAGTTCTGATTCAGATGCAGGAATGTGGTAGGGAGGCACAGAAAGGTCAGGGGGAGCAGTGGGCACAGGAGACAGCTCCCATGGGCAAAATTCCTCTCCCAGAAACAGAGAGGAGAAGAGAATGTGCTCAGAGGGGAGGAAAGGGCCTCTGGCCTCTGAGTGCATTTATTTCTCCAGCTCCTACAGCTATTTCCAGGACCTGCTGGAGGGGGAAAAAAAATGGTGAGGACGTGTCTGGCCTTTTCAACCCACCAAACTACTAAATTTTGGAGAGCTGGAACTAGCAATTGAGGGGTAGGAAAAATGAAAATTGAATTCAAGAATCTACCCTTGCCTCAGAGCCAAACTGGAAATGCAATGGCTTGACTTGAAGGCTCTTACACCTGGGTTCAGGTCTGGGTTCCACTTAGCCATGTAATCCTAGGTAATTTGATTATTCTGAATCTCTGTTTACCCAACTGACTCAACTGGAAAAGAAAAGTAGTAAAACTGACTTCCAAGTGTTGTTAGAGTAATTACATGATAATGAGAAAATCCCTGAGTTCTAGTTCAATCACTATGGAGTTAGGGAATAGGAAAGAAATACCTTTGTTTAAAATCTTCCAAGGCTTACCCCCAGCCGCTAGAAAAGGTTCAAGCTTCCTTCTCTCTGTGATCTGGCCCCAGTTCATCCCCACAGTGTCCCTCCCTCAGCCTGTCTCTCTACCCCAACATACCCTTGGCAGCTTCTGTAAGAACCAACATCCTGAACGGTGAGGCTCAGCACTTCATTCCTTGGCACCTTCTGAAACTGTTAAGTCACCCCAGGGAGTTGACCCTTCAGAGGCCCTAGCACAGCACAGCCCTCCAGGCTCCCCTGGTCCTTTCCTGGGGCTTACCCTTAGTGCGATGGGGCTGCACTCGCTCACCATAGATACCACTTGACAAGGAGCATGTTGAGTTTCTTTTAAAACAGAAAACAAAACTTTGCTGTCTGGGTGCCTGGTTTCTGTTATATAGACCCAGATTAAATTTCTTTTGGATGAGTTTGTAAAGCCCCTGGACACTGGAATGAAAAGTGATTTACATTTTCTCTTGGCAGGGAATTACCCAAGTGAGAACTGCCTTGAAAAATAAATGTTTAACTGAAACTTGTGCATGGTGTGTGTGTGTGTGTATGAACATGCATATACACATGTCTCAATCTGATCAGGTTGATAAACTTCTCATTGGTTGAGAAACTTCAGAAGCAGAAAACCAAGAGCCAAGGAGGTTTTACAAATACACCAGTCCTAAAAGTAACAGAGTTGTGATGATTAAGTTTTAAACTTAATCTTTGATTCTGAACTCCTAGTAATCAAGGTGAAAAGAAAACAAAATCAGGAATGTAGCTCTCATTATCAGAAAGGAGGGTCCTCCTTGACCCTTCTGGAGACATTGAGATCATTAAATTAATAACTACAAATTCCTGAACACTCACTGTGTGCCACAAGCATGTTTAATACTGACAGCAAACACGCAAAGGAGATTTTTGTTTTATGGTTGAGAAAATCAGACTCATAGAAGTGAAGACTTTTGTAAGACTTCTTGCTAATTGGAGTTGGAATCTGAATTACTATCTAAATATGCCTGCCATTAGCTCCTAACCAACAACCCTCCCAGCCTGTGATATATATGTCTTCAGCCATGTTTTGATAGCAGATATGCTACTTTTTATGGCTCTTTTAACTTCAAGTAGAAATTTTTAAAAATTGGCAGTTTGTTTGGTATCATGTTCAAAGTGGAAATGAGTTGAATGACTAAGACTTGGGGCTTTGCCCCATTCCTCCCCCCATCACAAAATGAAAAGTGAAACTAAACATATGTTGAGTCCACCATGCAAGGTGGCCGCCAATCATTTTTCTATTTAAACCTCACCAAAAAATGTGTAACGCTGAGTCTTTATAAAGGGTCATTGGTTATCAGTAGCAAGTCACACATGAAATAGTTTAAATAAAGTAGGACTTACCGGATGAATGTGGTGCACCTGAGGGACTCAAGGGTAAGAAGTCTGTGCTGAATGATCTGGAGCAGCTTAGTATGTCTAGGGAAAACCAACCACCAGATATTTCTGAGTGACAGCTGTATCTTTGGGATTGTGGCTTCTAGGATTGGCTAAGCCTGAGGGTAACTAATGTGTCCAGCAGCTGCAGGTCAGTAAGCCAGACTCCATAGCAGAGTTTTACCATGCAGTAGTGGTTATAGCTGGTGAGAACTGATAGGCATTCAGATCAGAGATGATCACTGCTGATGGAGCTTGAAGCCATAACTCTACCATGAGATCTCAATTCAAATAGGTCACTTAGATGTCTTGGGGTGGCATCCCAATGAGCTGACTGGATTGCTGACCAGCAACAGATACAGCCATTTCAGTGTTAACAGCAGTCAACAGGACTCTAAGGGCAAATGTTATTCATCTGAGGGAATCCAGGTCATGTCAGTGATCATGGCCCACACATGACATAGCATAGAACCCTCTTTAACCAGAAACAAGAGAGAAGGACAAAAAAAGGCACTTTTATCGTTTAGCTGGATTCAGATGGCTGACTTTACCACCCTTACTAAACTCTAGCATAATTATGTGACATCTCAACCATTGAGTTTTCCAGTGATAATTTAATAGAATTATAGAAAGTCAGGGCAGGGAGATAAATAATTGCTCCCTTCTACACATTGTTTGAATCCAAATAACAATGAAAAATAAAGTAGCAATGACCTTTTTCTAAAGCCTATGTGGTTGGTATCTTTGAAACTGATGGCAGATATTCCTAATTCTGCTCCTATTGCTCTATAACAGTATGAAAATAAATGACACTTTTTACAGGTAAAGTAGTTTTTGTTGTTGTTTGTTTTGTACCAAAATAGTGGATTTTCATTTTTTAAAAAACTACACTAAAATAATATTTTTCTGCTCTCCAATTGCCAAATATTCAAACATTCTACCTCATAGATGGGTGAAGCCAAGGGAAAGCAAATACATTTGTACATTGTGGGTGGCAATATAAAGTGCTACAACCCCCTGGAAGACAATTTGTCGAAATTGTTGTATTAAAATACAAACTCATATGCCCTTTTATACCAACAATTTGGTTTGTAGGAATTATTCTTCAAACAATCTCACATTCATAAGAAGTAACATATTTCCAGGTGTGGTGGAGCACACCTGTACTCCCAGCAGCTCAGGAGGTGGAGGCAGGAGGACTGTGAGTTCAAAGACAGCCTTGGCAATTTAGCAAGACCCTAAACAACTCAGCGAGACCCTGTCTCTAAATAAAATATTTAAAAGGGCTGGAGATGTGGCTCAGTGGTTTAGCACCCCTGGGTTCAATCACCCACACCAAAACAAAATATAAAAAAAAGAAGTAACATGATCAGTATCATTGCTGCATTGTTTATAATAGCAAAATATTAAGTATAGGTTTGGATCAGCCACAGAGTGGAACACTGGGTATTAGTGACAGAAAATGAGAAAGCTCTTTAAGTTTTTAAATAGAAGATTGCCAAGACACCTCCATGAGTGGAAAAGTGTATATAGTGTGCCACCACATGCACAAAAATTACATATAATAAAATTAGCAGTACTAATAATAGTATAGCAACAATATTAGTATTTATACTCATTATATTCTAATATGTACTAATTCAATAAAATAATATAATACATAATAGTTTTAGTGCATGTTTCGGTGTATGTACCTATGTGTACATGCATACTTTGTATGTTTTGGTGTTTGCATACATTCAAAATCTTGTATAGGTATTACAAAAATCCCTGGAAATTAAAAAAAAAAAAACTAATGTTAGGGGATTCCTTTTGTTTTTTAATATGATATAGGAAACTAGGCAAATGATGGAGAAAAATGTGAGGATAAAGCTTTTAACAGAATATCTTTTGAGAATTTTTGAACGGCATGAATGTGTAACCTATTAAAAAATGAAACAAATACATGTAATTTTAAAAATGACAACAATATAATGAATGTTAGGATGGAGAAGTCCAGGGTGTTACAGGAGCAGAAAAAAGGGGAACTAACAGTCTGCAGAGCCTGGGGGACATCCCTGAACAAGTAACTTTTAAATTGAAGCCAAGTCCCTTCAGCACGGAAAGAGCTTCACATTCAATGAGCAGAAACATACCCAAGATGGCTGGAATGCAGTAGCTGAAGGCAAATGAAGGGCCAAATAGCATAGGCTATGTTAAAAATGTCTGGACTTTGTCCCAAGGGCAGTGGGAAGCCATTGAAGGGGTTAAATCAGGAAAAGTGATGGGATCAAGGTTGTGTTTGGAATAGATTGCTCTGGAGTCTACAAGAAGAAATGACTAGAGGAAGCAAGAGTGGATGTTGACAACTCATATATCTGACAAACCACATTGGAAAACTGTTTGGCAGTTTCTTATAAAGTTAAACATACACCTACCCTATGACCCAACCATTTCATTCTTGGGTATTTATTCAAGTTAAATGAAAACATATGTTCACAAAAATATTTGTACAAGAAATTTATAGCACCCATATTCATAGGAGCAAAATTTATGCTGAAAAAAAAAGACCACCAAATTTTTATCAATAAATGAATTGATAATCCAATGATGGTGTATTTAAACTGTGGGATACTACACAGCAATTAAAAGGAAAAGATTCTTGGTGCACACAACATGGACAATTCTTAAATTCATGAAAAACATACAACAGGTACAGATATGTATATACTATATGATTCCAGTAATATGAACAAAATCCATGTACAGAAAAAGCAGTCTATAGTAATAGAAACCAGAAAGTAGTTGTCCAGGGGAAACAGACATTGACTGAAAAGAAAACTGAAGGAATGTTATGGGGTGATGGAAATGTTTTATGTCTTGTATGTGGCAGTAGCAGCATGGTGTATACAATTGTGAAAACTCATCAAAATGAGCCGGGCGCAGAGGTGCACACCTGTAACCCCAGCTACTTTGGAGGTTGAGGCAGAGGAATTACAAGTTCAAGGCCAGCATAGGCAATTTAATAAGACTATCTCAAAATAAAAAATGAAAAGGGGTAGGATACAGCTTAGTGGTAGAACACCTTTGGGTTCAATCCCCAGTACACCCCCCACCCCCCTGCATACAAACCTCATCAAAGTAAATAACTGGACTTTTGCTTTTTGCTGTCTATTAAGTATATCCCAATTTAAAAAAAAAAAAAAAGATTGGATGTTGAGAAAGATAAGAGGTGATTTCAAGAATTCAGGGAAGGTCCTAGCCCAGCTGCCTATTATGGAATAAAATGCAATAATATGTATAAGGGGGCAAACTATAAAGTTTTATGTAAACCATTAAGCTCTATGCAAACTAAACTGTGAAGCTCTGTGCAAAAGTGAGACTTAACCATCATCAAAATTTGGAGGTGACATTGACCTCCAAAATTGCCCATGGAGCAATCCCACTTTAGTTGCAATGAAGGACTTGGGGGTGATTAATCATGATCCTCTTGTTGGTTTGTCACAGTTTGGCAGGAAATGGATCCAATGACTGCTGAGATTCATCAGACTACTTGACCTTGGGGCAAGAGGGGGGAGGGGCAGGAGTGGCTTTTGCTGGGGTTAGTTTTCTACTGGAAATTGGGCTTTCCCAAACAAAAAGTTCATTCAACTGCTGAGCTTAAGACTTGAATATTTATATATGTATGTATGTATATTTATTTTTTGGAATAATTAAGGCTTGATGGATATAGCAAAAAGGAAGTAGGCTGTCAGTTCTTGAGGCAGGGACCATAACGATCAGTGACAGGGGCCACCCAAGGTTCAGGAGTTTGCTGGGAGCTGAGTGTATGGGAAACTCACGTGGGCTGTTTGCAAGCATGTGCCTCTGAGTGCAGACAGGTTCAGAGAAACAGCTGTGAGGAAATCATTCAAAAGGTATGTGAATCTCTGGTTATTTCCCATTTAACTGAATTCAACATTTTTTCATGCATTTTTTTCAATGCTAATAAATGCCTAATTATTTAAATGTTTATTTTGTTTTCTCAAAACACTTTGAATGAGCAGACACAGCTGGATCTTTCCTATTTGCACCAATAGATGCTGAACTGTTCTTTGACTCTGTACATGAATAGAAGACATCCCTGCAGGAGGCAGGTCCTTGGACTACTGCATGATCCTTGAAGATCCTCTTCAGAGCTGCAGTGAAAATTCATCCTTTTTTATTCTCTGTTGTCTGTCATCCAGTTTCTCTTTCTAAGTGTTGGTCTCTGTTGTGACTTCTCTTGTGTAAGGTAGGACCCATCTTCTATATGAAAAGCGGACAGGATCACAGGTCCCTGACCTTAGAGCAATCTAAGGGGCAACTGCCTTGGGCTCAGCCCACCAGGTGGTCTTCCTCTGAACTATGCCTCTCAGGGAAGCAAAACAAGAACTTGGAGATGGTGGGTGTTTCCCATGGAGATAGCTGAAAGTCATCTTTTCAAAAGCAGCAGAGCTGTCTTGCTGACCACTCTTGCCAAGGCAACACTGCTGTGGTTCCCTTGGCCAGGCCCAGCTGACTCTCCTCTAATTTCTACCCATTTCTAAGCTTAATTCTCTCCACTGTACAATAAATTTCCATCTATTGTCATTCTGTAGAATCTATTTCCATTGCTGACATCTAAGATGGCATACAATCATAAAGTAAAGATTGCCTTTCCTATCTGAAGCTTTCGGAAAAAAAAATTCTCTGGAGCAGTACCTCAGACACTTAGCTCCACAACTTTCTTTTGGTGGGCATGGAAAGATACCTGAGGAAGGGAGTTGAATGGGTTAGAGGAAGGGAAAAGAGAAAGTCCTGCCCACTTCACATCTCTTTTTCTAGGGCTGAGGATATAATGATGTTCACATGAGCAAAGGATGGGCAGAGGCACTCACAGATGTCAGGAGCAGAGCTGAGCACTCTCCCAGCCACTCTGTGATGGCAACATGGATGGGGAGGAAGGTGCTTCCACAGGAAGCTGAGAGGATGAGGTTTAGTGAGGCTGAGGAACTTGCCCTAGGTCACACAGTACATGACTGGAGGAACTGGAATCTGAAACATCTCATTCTTGACTAGCTCTGTCCTTTTCACTGCAGTGAAATAGTTGGGCAATGTGGATGAGCCATGTGCCCTTTTGCTTTTTACATTTTGATTTCAGTGTTGTATCCATGATTTGGAATGAGTCTATCTGAACTAATGATGTAATGAGATCAGTGGATTCTTCATATATTTATTTATTTTAAAAGCACAAGTTAGAAAACTTCCCTGTGCCTGTGAGGAGGAGAGCTGGAGGCGTGTCAAAGCCTGTTTTGATTTAAGTGGAATAGATCCAGCCTGAGTGTAAATTTGAGACTCTGTTTACTTATGTCACACTCCATTTTTCAAATTATTTTCATGTGTCCCATTCCATTTATTTCCCCCACTTCTGGATGGGAAAACTGAGACCTGGGACCTGAAGTGACATGTCTGTGTCCACATGGCAAATGAGAGTCAAAACTCAAACCTGTATTGTTTCACTGTACTCCACAGCTTCTTTCAGAGAAGACGAGCTAGTAATGCCCCATTTGAGTTTAACAAAATGAGTTGGATTGATTCATTCTGATGATTAATTTCAGCTCCTGGGGTTATTCACCTAAATATTTGTCCTATATCTCTTTCCATATATATTCTGCCTCTCCCTGTCTCTTTCTCTTTTATTTTTCTGCATCCCACTTCTCCTCCCCCTTCATTCCTCCTTCCTGCCTTTCTCTGCTAATCTACTTTCATTCTCTTCTTTCCTCCCTTTTTCTCCTCCCCTCACTCCCCAAAACATTGGTTTGTTTTACACAGGGATAGTATCATGTGACTAAGCGGCTGAAATGAGAAGTATGTTTTAAACTCCTGGAAGCAGAGTATTTTCTTATGGATTTTTTATTGTTTGGATTGTTTTGCCAGGCTAATGAAAAGACTCTGAGGTCCCCTTATCTCAGGCCAACTAGAGGATGCCTTCAAGTTTTTGTTTTTGTTTTGTTTTGTTTTTTTCCAAGCTTGTTCCTTACAAATGCATGCAGAAGGTCACTCCCAGGTCCCCAAGATAGTGCTGGGTAATCAATCACATTCAGGACATCAGCTTTGCAGCAGATAATCTCATGAATAGGAGGGTTTGGAGAAGGAGGAAGAGGAGTCTAAATTGTCCCAGGATTGCATGCTCAGCAAAGGTAATCTGATGAATTGCTTTTTCCAGAAGTTTGCTGGTATAGCCTTGTCTATTTAAACTTCAGTGGCTCTTCTTCCCTTCTGATTGTTCACTTGAAACAAATATACACAAATGTAAAAGGCTCACATATTTCCCATATAATCTGACAATTGCAATTCAGCAAGCAATAAAGAATGTGTTTAATAGCTCTGAGGGATGGTCCACCTGGGGTCCCCAGCTATAAGTAATTTTTTTTCAAAAAAAGAAGGAGGAGGAGGAGGAGGAGGAAGAAAAGAAAAGAAAAGAAAAGAAAAGAAAAGAAAAGAAAAGAAAAAGAAAATTCAGAATGGACTCCCATCCTGACTTTACCAAGGACGAGCTTTGGAAGCTCCTTAAAGTCACCTAAAATCTCTAGACTTTGGCTTCCTCCACTATAAAATAAGGAACTAATTTATTATTTCAATGAATGCTTATTATCCATCTACTTTGTGACAGTCCTTATGCTAGGAACTGAAAAAAAATTTTTTTTATAAGTACTGGGGAAAAAAAAGACCTTTTTGTATTGCCTAGTTGAAAGCCTGTCATGAAGTAGATGTTATGTCCACTTACAGATTACCACAGTGAATCTGCTATTATATGTAATTTTAATGCACTAATTAATAATAGGAGAAGGGAGACCAGTAGATTAGAGCAAGTGAATCAAAAGGAGGAAAATGAGGAGGGAGAGGGAAGGCATTGGGAAAGGAGATTGATTCAGGTATGTTATGTGCATGTACAAATACAGCATAATGAATCCCACTATTATGTATAATTATAATGCACCAGTAAAAATTTTTTTAGACATGGTACCTGGTCTCAAAGTTTAGTGGGAGAAAAAGATGTATCATGGTGAAACAACTCTACCTGGGAACTTTTCTTTGGGCTTCTTCCCAGCCTTAAGTTTGTCTTTTCTTCTTGTTCATTTTGTTTTGATCTGCTTTTTGCACTAATGTATTTCATTCTTTCTTGACAAATCATTGCTGTCATTCTCAATCATTACTAACTACTGTATCACATATTTTTTACTTGCCACAACCACCATAAAGGTTAGATATCATGATCACCATTTTTGATGTAAGAACACTGAAGCCCAGAAAGATTAAGTAACCTATCCAAACTCATACAGCCAATGAAATTATAGAACTGGGATGTGAAGTCCTAATCATCAACTCCAAAGCTCGTATTCTTTCTCCCTCATTGTGCTGCTTCAGGAAATGCAGCCACTTAGGATGGGCAACACAATTTGCAGAACCAAATGTGAAATAAAAATGTGAGAGTCTTTGTTCAAAAATTATTTAAAATATCAAGACAGTAACAGCAAAACATTAAGAATGGGTCCCTGAAAGACTGTCCAGGTGCACACTCATGAAAATAGGACCAGAACAGCCACAGTAGGTGCAAATAGCATTTCCCACCAATGAGGAAAAGCATCATAGCCCAGAGCACTGTGGCAGAATTTTTCAATGATTACATTTCATGTGCAAGTTTTCTGGTGCCACCCAGAGGGTTCAGTGCTCACCATCTGGCAGGATTTGGGGCTCTGTGTGGTCATGTTCCCCGAGCAGGCCTGGTACCTTACCTAAGGAATATTCAACCATCTCAGATGAAGGGCCATCTGGGAAAGGTACATGATCTTGAGCAGTAGGAATCTGGTCACAGCCTCACCTTGCATTTAGAACCTGAGGAGGGAGACAAGAATGCCACACACGTTGAATATGTCCAAAAGCCTCTCAGGATGAAAGTCTCTTTTTAAATCTTAGTTTGGAACCTGCAGGTTTGCCCTAACAAAGGGCATGGAAGAAAATCTGTTGGATTAAAAATCTTTTTCCTGCAACATGCAAGAAGGTGTTAACTCCTCTCAACCCAGTAGAAACTGAGTAAAGATCACCATTTGTCCAGTGATAATTAATCAGGGGCATGTACTCCTCAGAAACCCAGATCCTTTCTGTGAAAGGTGTAGACCATCTTCCCAGAAAAAGAGATGTGTGTGCGAAATACTTTTGCAAACAATTGTAGAGCTCCTGCAATGACTCCAGATCTTTAAAAACTCCATTTTAGATCATGGCTCCCCTAAATATAGATTCCTACAATCTTAAAACCAGACAGAACTTTGAAGGGTGGAGGGGAAGGAACACTTGGAGGGTGTTGCTTCAAGGGTGGAAGCTGAGGTCATTTGGGATAATATATTGTTCTGCACATTTTCAAAGACCTGGTCCCATGATCATTATCTCTACCTTAAAATTAAGTTGCCCCACTCCTGAAGTGTGCCCATCAAAACACTGCAGCCACTTTGTACAATCTAATGCCACAAAGGGCTGGAGCCAGGGCATCAGTGGGTATTTGTGGAGCACATGGACAGTCACCAGGGTGTTGGGCTGAAGAACAGATCAGAGAGAGACCTGTAGGAGAGAGGCACAAAAGCAACATAATGTCATGTATAACTACAAACTTTCCAACTGGGTTCAGAGATGACATGAAGGAAGACATTATCAGTCTAGTGGGATTATCAGAGGTTCCCAGAAGAAAAAACATGCACACGGGAACTGAAGAATGAACAGAAGGAATGTGGAGGGAGTCTTCTGACTGAAGAGAAGCTGCATGTGCTTTGGCAGAGAAGGGTGAAAAGGCATGGGGGCAGGAGGAAGCAAGAGGGCTGGTTGGCTAAGGCACAGGCGAAGCCTGAGGAGAGGGTGGTGCAGCTGGGAGGGAGGAAGCGCCTGACCATTGGTCTTGAGTACCACACCTCCAGGTATGGAATTGGGAAGACCAATGTGTTTCTGGAGATGGTGTGAGGAGGTCAGATGTCCATCTGTCCTGGAAGGCTTGTGTGGGTGGGGTGGAGGTGAAGTGGATGTTGAGGGGGAACAGCCTCTCTGATATCCCTATCACCTCTCTCCTTAGAAATCAGCCACAAACAAACTCTGGAGAACAGGACAGGCCCACTGCAAAGCACTCAGAAATGCTGGGAGTTAGCCAGCAGTGTGTCTCTAAAGTGCCAAGGAGACACACTCCCCAGAAGGAGACCACTCCACTAACACACAACCAAATGGGAGGAGGCCTTCTCAAAAATCACTCCCTTGATATATCCATGTGTGTCCTCTGCCCAGCTTCACATTTTTCACTGTCTCCTAAACGGAGGCAGTTTAGCCCCAGGAGATGGGTGTGCTCAGAGGAGAGAGACATCAGTCAAGAGGAGAGCATGGCCAGAAACACAAAAGGAAACATTTCTCTGCCACAACTTTACAGGATTCCCAGGCTCTAGTGCCACTAAGAAGGGCTTGTAAAAAATATGTTTCCTCCTAAGCAAAGACAAAAATAAAAAAATCTTGATTTCTAGGATACTATATTGTAGTCAGTATTCTGCCTGGAGCTGTTTTGCCTCCACTCACCACTAGGTGTCATGAGAATCCTATTTTAAAAGAAATCATGCTTCAAAAATGCTGACTTAAAGAACATTTCCCTCTGTTCAGATTTCTCAGTAAAAAATATTTTTAACTAGAAGCATTGCGACTGTTCAGAACTTACATCTGAAGTCACAAAATGATTATAATTCCTCCAGAGGACCTGCAAATACAGTGGATCCTACAGGATCATAACAAATAGATTTTTGTTGAAATATCTGTGGTAAATGTGTGTCTTACAGGAAATTCCATTGCGTTTACACTATTTATTTAATAGAAATAATCTCTGTGATTATTTGCATTTATTTCTGAAGGAGGATGTTTTTCCTTCCTCAGAGTAAGTTCAGGAAATGAGTGAAGTGTTCAGGAAGTTAGCTAAATGCTGATGTAAATCCAAAAGGAAGGTCTGCTGTTTAAAAAAAAAAGGGGGAGGGGACAAAAAAACCTAGGAAGTGGTTTTCTTGCTCACTTATGGAAAATGTTAAACAGAATTTCTGATTTAAAAGGAAGAGGACCAGGAAAAATGTGTGTGCCTATGATATCTTTTTCAGTGGCTCTGTTAGGCAATGCAGACTTTTACTGATAACAGTTAGCCATCAAAGAAAACTGTGTCAAGAAAGAAAATCTAGATAGGAGACATGCCTGGGATTAAGTTTCTACTAAATTAAGCTTTTATTATGGAGTTGTTTCAGCTACTTCAGGACATGAGTCATGATAGAAAATTCTGAGTCCCAAAAAGCTGGTGGGTACCTTAGCACTCCATAAATGACTGAATACTACCCTCTATTACAATGTCTCTGTCCCTTCCACTACCATTGCCTATAGTGCTGACCCTGGACAAGCTGGAAGTGTCCTAATGCAGGCAAACCCAAGAGTCTAGGGGTGCTTGGTCAGTGCAGCCACGGGCTCAGCCCTGCATGCTGTTTATCGGTGGCTGGTCATGTGAGGGTATGCTGTATCGGATGTACAGAGAAAGCAGAACTCCTTGCCTCTGAAACACTACAGTGCATTTTAGAAATAAAGATTTGGCTCATTGAACAGGGCCACAGAAGATACAACCTGTTGTGTTTTCTCTAAATATTTCCTCCTCTTTTCCATCTCTATGCTACCTCCTTCATTCAGGTCCTAGTGGCTCTCATCCATGCCCCCAGCTTGCCTTCTTTCCAGCCCATAGTCCACCAACAGCCAGAGAAAAACTGAGAAAGTCATGCTGATAAAGACACCAACATGAACACAAACCTTCTTACTTTCCAACTCTTGCTGGCTTCTCTGTGCCAAGCACAGGAGAAAATATGGCCTCCAAGGCTTTTTGTAACTTGGCCTCAGCCCACCTTCCCTCCCACTGCAAGAATCTCAGGCTCCAGTTACACTGAAATAACTTGCTGCCCCACACCTCCCTCAGGGCAACTCACGGCCAAGTTTATTCACACATTTATCTCTTTCCCTTTGGGTAAAGGAGGACTACTGACCACATACTTCTTTTAACTTTTACAGAACAATCTCTTTGGATTTCTAGAATTATGATATAGGAGTAGCAAGAGACAAAAGTTCAGAGGAGACAAGGCAGACCCACTTACATGAATGCCCTACCGGGTGCAATTATTATAAATCAACACATATGCCTAGAAGAGATGTTCAGCTGAGTCCGATGCCACTGTGTATGCTTGTAATCCCTGCTACCCAGGAGGCTGAGGCAGGAGGATCAAAAGTTCAAGGCTGATCTTGGGACAAATGGTGAGATGACAGCAGTGCAGAACCTGTTCCATTACACTGGGTACTCAGAAGGTATTCTACCCAAGCTCAAGGACCAAGGCCCAGATGAACAGGTTAGGAGGAAATTACATAGTAAGTGTGAAAGGACTAGGAACGTAGATTTAAGAGAGGAGGATAGAGGGAGGCACGTGGTTTGCCACCATAAACTTCTGGAGACAAAGTGTGTCGTATTCATCGCGGTGTCATTCACAGTGCTTTCCCAAGATAGTGACTAGCACATGATGGACCTTCATTCTGCCATTCAACAAATATTTACTAAGTGGTAGAGGATTTGTTTTTCCAGGTTTAGAATTTTAAGCTTGTTAATAACAGCTGAATTCTTTCTCTGTTCTGTCATCTGAATTTTGGGATTCTAAGGTGGACTACTTCTTTCATGTTTTTTTAAAAACATTTTCCCCTCTTTCTTTCCTTAGCCCACTCTGGTGTTTTACAGGCATTAGACTTCAGTAATTATTTGTTGTGGGGAAGGAGGAGAAGATAAAAGAGAGAAGAGAGATAACTTGGGTGGGTGATCACTCTTATCCATGTTTGAGGCTGGAGAATGTTCTCTGAGACTAGTGCCCCAGCATCTTTCCAGAAAGACCTGCCAAGGCAATAGCTTTTGTTACCTTTGGTTTCTTTCTTCTGCTATCCACATTTGTCACCAAAGATCCTTAGTGCCCTACCTAACAAGGTAGCAAATATTCTCCCTCCCTACCTCCTTTTCTTCTTTCTTTATTCCATTTCTCTCTTTATATTCCTCCTGTCCTCTCTTCCTCTCTCTTTCTTCCTTCCATAAATCTTAAACTTGCGCCCTGTGCCAGGCTGTGGAGCACACCAAGAGGCAGCACTGGGTGATCAGGGAGCTCAGTCAAGTAGGGAAATGGAGTCAGGCAGAGACCATTGCAAACCGTGCAGCCAAGCTCCCAGAGCTGAAAGTGCAGTGCGAAGGCTTAAACTAACCAGTAGTGAAAAGGAAACTAGGGAGGAAGTAGCAAGCAGAAGTCTCAGGGAAGTTTTCCCAGAAGAGGCCACACACACTTCAGTCCTGAAGGAAGAAGAGACATAACCTAGTTGAAGAAAGAAAGAGAATTCCAGGAGAAGGGGGAAAGTACATATCATGGGCAAGGGGTGAGAAGAAAACAATGAAAACCAGGACAGATTCTTCTATGTGACTTATCTCATGGCTTTACACTCTAGCCATTGACCTCATATCAAGTGAAATGATGTAATCCTCAGGCATTTTGGGAAATTTAGAGAGCCAATCATTTAATCTCTTAAATAGAAAGGCATTGATAATGTCGCTAGCCATGAGATTAAGTACACTCTGGGATTAAAATAGGATTGGGTGTGACAGAGTTCCAAGTATCCTACCCAGATGTACTTTTTTAGGCATACTTCAAGTTGGTTATTCAGAGAAATTGTGGACCTCTGCAGGCACAGGAATGGTTCTGAAAATCTAACTTTAAAAGAAATTTACATCTAGCTTCATTAGTAAACAGCGGAGGCAGGCACAGCATTTTCCATCTGATATCACTACCTTCTGCCTAGCAAAGATCCCCACGCGAAGAAGAGATTGGGGGTGTGACACCTGGCCCAGATAGAGATTGCCTCGGAAGGGGAAGGCTGTTACCGGGTAGACTTCATCCACATTAAGAAGGCAACTCCTGGCCGGTACACATTCTCTTCCCTAACCTTCCATCACTCGCACCACCTTCCTTCCTGCCGGAGGCCCCAATCCCTATCTCATTGTTAAACTCAATGGAAGACTCAACTATTTTGTCTTCACCGCCCCCCGCTTTGAGTTTCATGTTAAATGTGTGTGTGGTTCTCACATTTAGGCACACAATAAAATTTGTATGTTCTTTGTCCTATTGTAGGTTTATTTCAGACTAAACTAAACTTCAAAGGAAGAATTTAAAACTTTCCTATTGGTGCAGATAGGAAACCTGATAGGAGACTAATGAAAATCAGGCAACTGATGAGAAATGTAATACATTTGATATTGTGTTCTCTCTCTGGGGAATTTGAGAAGTTGGAATCCTTCACCATGAAGGTTGATGAAACAATTCATGGGCTCTCCTAGCCTTAGGATTAAAGAGACTGAAGGAAGAGAACAGAGTGTCCCTAGCATTTTAGGTGACGCCAAGGTTCATTTTGAAAGTCTTTTGGACCAAACCTTTGCAGGTCTAACACATTTTCAGGACATTTAGTGAGATCCTCCCAGTTCTACCGACTCAGCTGCATTGCGAAGGAAAACTGAGGAGAGGACCAAGTCCCTCTCCCAGTGTAGTTTATTTCTGTTCACAGAACCTCTAAAAACAGGAGACAAGGCTGACCTCTGTAGTCAAGAGTCAGCTCAACTTTAAAATTATGATTGCATGTGAAAGCTAAAATGGGAAAGAGAAAAAAATCAGTTCTCAGGGCAAAAATTCTAAAAAACCCTTGGGCCACATTCCAGTTAGGGTCTTGGCCCTGCACATAGAGATTCTATTGGGGGGTGAGTGGGTGGGAAATCAGCCAATACCAGTTCAAACCAGTGTCAGGAATCATGGGGTTTACTCTAGAGGTGTCCAGTTTATGATAATGATATTTACTATAGTGATTATATCACATAATCCTTAAAAAACAGAAGTTCACAGTCAGATCTTATTATTGAGAGAGATGTCTGCCAAGGTATTTCCCCACTCTCAATGAACTATTTGCAGTAAAGAAATCAAAGGAATAGAATATGAATTAGTTCCCTGGGATCTCCATAACAAATTATTAGAAACTGGTTGACTTAGGACAACAGAAATTTATTCTTGCACAGCTCTGGAGGCTAGAAATCTTAAATTGAGGTTGGTTTCTTTGGGAGACTTCAGGAAAAGAATCCTCCATTCTTGTGTTCCAGCAGTCCTTGGTGTTTCTTGTTTGGTTTACAGCTGTGTAACTTCAACCTCTGCCTTTACATGGCATTTTCCTGTGTCTGTGTCTAAATTTCCCTCTTAGATGGATACCAGTTATTGGATTAGGGCCCACCCTAATCTATTATGAGCTCATTTTAACTTAATTACATCTGCAAAGACCCTATATTCCAAATAAGGTCATATTCACAGGTATTGAGGATTAGGACTTCAATATAACTTTCAAAGGGACACAGTACAACCCACAGGAATGTAAAATGAAAACAAAATGAAATCCTGTGTAAAATAAAAACAAAAACAAAATTCTGAGCTAGGAGTGAGATCTGACTACCCAACCTACTAACTCCCCATTGGGTTACCCTTGCCCTCTGTATGTCTTGGCTTCTCCTCTCTAAAGGAAGGTGATGACTTGCTTCAGAAATGCCAACAGAATAAAATAAAATTGTGTGAAGTATTTTCTATTGGGAAAGTGTTTCTACAAGTGCGAGGGATTATTATGAATTCATTCCAGATTGTGTTGACTTTGCCTTAACTTCATAACTACTTAATGAGTGGGTAATGGAATGAGAAACACAGCCTGTCTTACAGGGAAGAGAATTTAAATTACATGCCTTCCTTCATTTAGGGTCTGAGATAAAAATACAATAGCAATCTGTAGATAAGGAAAGTAGTATTGCAAATCCTTGTTCATTGGGCTTTTACTCACCCAAGATAGGGTGGTATTCAAGTGGAGCAAAGGGTGGCAAGCAATTTAAAAGCCAACCAAGAACACTGATCTCATTTGGGACGTCAGCAGACATCTCCAATGGCAGTGATTCTCCTTTCCTTTCTGTGTGGTCCATAATATTATTGGATCCTATGACAACGTCCTGATAATTGCTTTGAATTTGTTTTGTCTGATGACTTTTCTGGATATTGGGACATAGACCACCCAACTTATAAAATTAGCTAAGGAAGACATTTTCTTGACTGATTGATATAGCTTATTTCCATGTCTATTGCACAAAACAGAACAATTGTGTAGCTAGAAAAAAAAAAAAAGGTGAAAATCCAAAGTCAAAAGATAAAAAAAAAAAAAAAAGGATCCTTCTCTCTTCTAAGAGGATTGACGCTCTTGTAGTGATGAGAAAATTTCTTTCTGATCACAAAATTAAGTCAGTGGGACTGGGAAGGTAAAGATGGCCACCCTGAAAATGCTAAAAAAGGTGTCATGGGGATAACAGCTTGAGAGCTATAGTTACATCCAAAGCATCATGTGATCCACTTGAGTGCTACTGATGACCACAGTGGTGATAAATTCTGTTGACCTTGGATTGTGGGGGTTTGCTGACCCAGGAGAAATCCCAGAGGGGAAAAATAGCACTAGCAAAAAAAAAGAAACAAAAGGGGCTCTCGGAAAGCATTTCTCAATCTGTCCTGCAAATGGGGTCCTCTATTTCTCATGGCTGGGTAGGTATATGTGCTTCCCAGGGGCCACAACGCATTTCAGTAACATGCCAAATCACACACTAGTTAATAAACAAAACTTTATTTTCCTTTAATACAAAAATTAAATAGCAAAGTTTTTTTGTACAGTGATAAATTAGAAATTTACAGTACAGACATCAATGCAGACATACTTTTGTACATCCTTAAAAGCAGGGTCCATTTCCTTTGAAATTCAGCAATTCTTTCAGGGCAAGTGTAGCAGGAGTTACATATATAGGTACCTCTATATGGAACATCTGAAAGTCCCTCAGGTTGGCCTCAAGTTTTCTGGAGCTGTGGGGTGGCATAAGGATCCAAGAAAAGGCCCCAGACCAACTAGTTGGACTGCTGCACAAAGCAAGTTGAGTCATATTTTCTCTTATTGCAGTTAACATATTCCTTATAAAGAGCTCAAAGGGTCTTCATTCTTAGAACCTTCTAAAGCCTCACAACACCCTGTGAGGTAGAAGAAATTCAGAACCACCAACAAGCCTCAGTGGGAGAGCTCTAGAAAGCAGCTTACTCCTCCCAGAGCGCAGTCAAGCCAGGATCTAAACCTCTTAACAGGTTTTGAAAACTTTTCACCACCTGGGAAGGAAGATGGATCCAACCTTTGTGAGATAGAGCTGCTCTCACCCTTTTCAGAAGCCTTATGGGGGATGACAGTGGTCATGGACTGAATATTACAGGAGATCAAGGAGGTACAAAAGCTTTGAGGGCATGGCTCATACAGGATCCCCAAAAGGCCTTCTACAAATTGCCTGGGTGAATACTAGGAATTCACTGATGCAAAAAAAGGAAATAGGTAAAGCAGAAACAGAAGCAGGCAAGTAGCAGGGCAACTGGGATAGCCAGGGAAGAGGCATGTCAGGGGGATCTGTGGCTCACTTTCCTACTGTCAAGCACACTATTATTGCACGAAAGTATGGTAAGAGTCAGCAACAGAAAGCTCTATCCAGGCTCCCCTGAAACAAAATCCATTATTTAAACTTCTAGGCTCTGTTTCTAGGTAGAAGCAAAATGCCCTCCTACCATTTCCAAGATCTATGACCTAGCCATGGAGGAAAAATAACCCAGGCCAGATATGATGCAAATCTAGACAGGCATTCTGAACTCAAATACAATAAAGGAACACAGAGAATTGTTAGAATCCAGGAACTTGATGTGATAGGCAGGAATAGCAACTCTATCCAGTGCTTTCCATCACAGAATGAAATTCAGGATGTAGACTGATTTTAAGAGGTTCCTTCCAAAGTCTGTGCTCTGGCTCCCTTTCCCTTTTTTTTTTTTTTTTTTTTTCTTATTCTTCCCCCTCCCCCCCCCCCCCCCCCCCCGCAGTTCTGGGGATCAACCCTGGGGCCTTATGCTTCAGCATTCTACCTCTGAGCCACATCTCCACATCTCTAGCCCTGTGAGACTCCTTTTCTTCACTTCACTAGAAGCCAAAGATTGCATTTTCCTGGTGAAATCTCCTTAAACTGAGCCTGTCCCTTCAGGCTGAGCGTGTTGAATTTATCTTTGTGTCTTCAGGTCCCAGCCTCGTTCTAACACAAAAAGGATTTAATTCTATAATCAGGAGGCCAAAGGGGGCCAGAGATACAGAGCTGGGGGTGCTGAATAGAATTACAATTCAGCATCTAATGCAGAAGTGCAGGTGAAGGAATGACCAGGGAAAGGAAAGTCAGAAAGCATGTTAAGGAAATGAAAAGTGTCACCCCTTCTCCGATTTCAGGCCCCTAAGCAAGCTGCCAGTTCAGAAGCAGTCATGAACAGGAAATGGGTCTCCATTAAGGAAAAAGGATCTGAATCAACCAAGTAGTTAAACCGGATGGTTCTGACCAGTTCTACCCTACTCCATGTTCCTCTGCCCTGCCTGTACAAGCAGAAGAGTCTGTCAGAGATGAGGCTGGACAGAGGTGCCCTTGGCCCTGTTTAATAAAATCTCTGGAGACTGAGGGATTTTTGTAGAAAGCTACAAGCATTCCTACTTATACTAAATTTCAGAAAAAGAAAAACATATTTAACTTTTCCTCTAGCAAGACAGTCTTCAAATATTTCTACATAAATCCCAGGGAGCACCCAGAGCTCTGACTTGCCTACTAACTTACCCCCAAAACCATATTAGGTGCAGGAGCTTGTTTCCTTATAACCTATTCTGAGTCTTCCTAGGGGATTGCTATGGAAATTGTCATGAAGCAAAGTTGATGCTCTTTGTCAAAACCCCTGTAATTAATTTGGAAGGAATCCTGGGAATGGATACGATGCGTTATAGGTAGAGAGACCAAGGAAGAAATTTGTGGGAAGGAGACAGTAAAACAGATGTGAATTCCAGAGGTCCCAAGTCCTTCAAAAACCCAATAGCAAATTTCAGCAGACCTAAGTACATCCCCACCCTACATCCCTTAGACGAATACAACCGATCTCCCAGGACATTCCCAAGCGCCTAACACAGAGCTTTACACACAGTTGGCACTCAATAAATGTGCTGAAAATGGAATTTTATTTTTTTAAACAAATATCAATTTACGAGGCAATGGAGTCACTTGAAGTTTGTTGGTAACTGACTCCTCAGTCACAGAGTTCCTTTCCTGAAACTGTAAACACTCCATTGTCTGGAATGTGAAAGGAAAGGCCTATAACCATGTTGCATTGCCAAGACTACTGATTCAGTCTGCACCTATCGCTATTTCTGATTAAATATGCCTTCCTCTGAGAAGGCAAGAGATTTGCAAAACAGACAGTCAAACTCCAAAATGTTGTCAGGGCACTACTCCAAAACTCAGAAGTCCAGGTTCACCTAAGTGCCCTTTTATTGTTATGATTATAATTTAATCATTGACCAATATTGCCCATCCCTCTGCTAGATTCTGTCTTGGTCACAAAATCATTGAAGTGTTACAAAGAAAACTACATTGCAAACTCCTATACTCTAACACTAAGACCAGTTCCCCCACTGCATGGTCCTTCTTTTTCCTGGGCCAGAATGCCTGCACAACTCCCAAGACACCAGAGCGGAGCGTGAGTAAGGGCAGACTCTGCCCCTGGGTGCATGCTCCAGGGCCCTGGACAGCTATGGGAACTATCTGCAAGCAGCACGGAGAGTTCACATTTTACATTTCATAGGCAATGCAGTCAGACGAAATTACACTGGTCCTTCCGGGGATCAGTTCTCATGCTCCTTGAGCTCTAACCAGAAGTCCAGCCTAGGTACTCAGATCACATAAAGCAGCAGGGGCCACCCAGGCCCACAAAGCTTCTATCTAAAAAGTCCAGGACTTTCCCTTTCTAAACACACAATGCACTTTATGTGCATCTGGATCTCAGACTGCTCAATTATATGCAAAAACAAAGAATGAAGGGAAACGTCAAACCATTGGTATAAAGCTCAAACAAAAAAGTCATGCTTATTTTCAGAACTTGATTACCTATTTGGAATTTGAGTCCCTAGAAATGTTTCTCCACTTAAAGTGCAATGGAAAGAAAAAGAAAAATGAGCTTTCCTATTTTTTTAAAAGGCATGAATTAATAAATGAGTCATTGCAAAAGAGTTGCTGAAGCAAAGTCAGGTATGAGTTATAAGAAGAGCAACTTGTGACACTGACAACAAACTGTCCCAGAGACCTGGTGATTAGAAGGCCTAAGGCAAGTTAAGAGAAAGGCCAGTTAACAATTTTAAAAAAACTGCAACTTTTGATAGGCTGCTAGGGGGTGCCCCCTTGTGAGAAACGTAAAGTATAAATTTTAAAAGCTTTGGATACCTCTGCAAAAGGCAATTAAGACCTGTGCTGTTAGAGTTTGCAGTTCATTTCATATGGTCTACACTTTATTCCCTGCTAACCAATCCAGCTCCTGGCTGGCATTCTGGAGATTCATTAAGCACCATATAAATACTTCAGGCCACACTACCTCCAATGAAATCTTATAAGGAGCCTTTGCCAATTACTAAGGAATAATTATGCACCAAGTAGTTGGATTAGCTGTCCTTAGTTCCCTTTACAAAACTGAGTAAGTCTCCATGGTGGTAAGAAGACCAGACTCTGATAACATTCTTATGCCAAGGAAAAAAGGCACTATCATTCTAAGAATGCAAGTTGACCATAGTTTTAAAGTCAGTTGAGTATACTATGTCATGGTCCAAGAATGCGCTTTTAATTGTAATTGACACACACAAATTACACAGTTAATCTGTGTGAATGCAAAGTTGCCAAGAAATTTAACATTTTAGCTCTTCCAGACTGGCGTCTGCATAGATGCAATCACACAAAGTAAAATATATTAAGTCCCCATTGCTCAATGCAATAGGTCTTTGGGGTTGCTAAGGTAAGTCAACTTAGTAAATCTCATTTTTCCTCTGAATTAAGTGATTGTCAGAAAGTGAATCACCCTTCCTTTTCTCCTCATTAGGCATGCTGCAGAACAAAAATTCCTATAAAAATGCCTTTTGGGGGGTCATTAGTGTAAAATAAAGAAAACAGCAGCAGCCTAGAACAGAGATTGAAATTTAAAAGAGGAAGAAAGAGAAGAAAAATCCACTGGATACCTTGTGTGTGTTAGTATAGTACTTTTGTTTGTTCAAACAATTCTGCTTTATGACAAAGGCACTGGAAGATTTTGACACCACCTCTTGGGAGTGCAATCCACAAAGTTCTAAACAGAAGACAGTGCACCACAGATGTTTATGTTAGATCAGCCAAACTATAAAACTCTTGTAACACTTCTCTGAACCCAGCATTTCCAGTGTTTATAGATCACTTTGCTATCTGAAAGACCGAGTTAGTATTTAGAATTTAAAAGGATTAAAAATATTAGTCTTTCTCCCTGCAAGTTACCAACTCACACTCAAATCCCACCCAGTAGGGAAAAACAGCATCGCCCTGGACTTTGGATTCAGGCAGGACCTCCATGCTCCAAGCTGTGACCTGCTAAAGTGATCAACATCTTGATTTTTCACAGCTTTGCAAGCCTCTAACTGGCTTTTCCATTTTGGATCATTCCAAAGTCTGCAGCAAGATCATTGGTTTTTATGATGCTGGGTGGGGGTGAGGGGTGGTAGGTTGATGGGGATCTCTTAAGTGTTGCTAGTTTATTCAAACTGAGATTCACCACATAAAACTTTTAGTTGCACTTCTACAGAAATGCTGGCAACCCCTTTCAAGATGAGGAACGTGTGGAGGCTGGCTAAGCCTTACACCACAGTTTCATTGCCTTTCCCAGGCTTCACCCAACCATTCCCTCTCTTTTCTCTCTTTACCTTCCCAGAATTCACCAATTTGTTGGAACATTTCTGCCAAGTGTGAAGCGTTTTGGCAGACCAGATCCACATGCCTGAAGTGATGCCCACAAGCAAAGACATAAAAATTTTCAACATTTCGACAGCCATATTAGAGTCATCCGCAGAATACCGAAAAAGCGCCCAATTAGAGATTTCATAGAAATAACAGGCAATCACACAGGTTGCAGGAACTGTGTACAGTACTGAAAAGACCCCAATCTTGACCATCAGCCTTTCCAATTTATCTGTCTTTGTCCCATCCTTCTGAAGATTTGACCGAATTTTGAATAAGGCCACCAAACCTGCAGCAATGAACAAAGTTCCAATCACCAAATAAGTGAAGAGAGGGGCCACCACAAAGCCAGTGAGGGCATCGAGGTTTTGGTTCCCAACATAGCATAGGCCAGTCAGTTCATCTGCATCCACCAATCTCATAATTAAGATGACAATAGTCTTCACTGCAGGGATGGCCCAGGCTGCAATGTGGAAATAAGAGCTGTGCATTTCAATGGCTTCATGACCCCATTTGAGTCCTGCTGCCAGAAACCAAGTGAGTGTCAGAATAACCCACCAAATGGAGCTGGCCATTCCAAAAAAGTACATCAGTAAGAAAATTATTGCACATCCTGTGTTCTTAAGTCCTTCTTGGATGAGAACGGGTTCTGCTGCCTCTTCAAAATCGCAGGATATCCTTTCCCGGCCTACAGTCAGCCTGACAATATAAGCAATGCTATAAATATTATAGCACATACTGAGAAATATGATGGGGCGCTCAGGGTAAGAAAACCTGGAAGAATCAATCAGGAAGGTCAGCACAGTGAAGGCAGTGGAGATGAAGCACAGGCTGGCCCACACGGCCATCCAGGTATCAGTGAACTCCTTGGCTGAGCGGCTGTATAAACCAGCATCATAACCACACTTAAGAACGCAGTTCAGGCTCCTTTTCACCCAGATATACTGATCTGAATTGGTTCCCACAGAGTGACACTCCTCCCCAGGCTGGACGGGGGTTTTGTGAGGTAAGGGCACCTCTTCGTCACCTGGCCCTTCCATGCACATGTGATTGTGGTCGTTCTGTGGTGGGAATTTGCTGCAGTTTAGGCTCTCTGGCCAGGCAAATCCAAATTCCTTCAGGACTGGTTCACAGCGTCTCTTGACTGAAAGACACATGCCGCCACATGGGCCGATGGGGATGTTGATCTTCTCTGTGCACATTGGCACATAAACCGAACAAAGGAAGAACTGGGAAAGTAATGAAATGAACAAAGAAAACAATGATTTGGAAGTTTGACCAAACGCTTGCATAAAGTTGAATGAATCCTTCCAGGCAATGTACATATATCTACTTTTAAACCAGCCTACTAGGAGTCTGTTTACTCTGCCACAAACAAAAGTGCCTAATAATCCATCACTTTTACACACTTTTCTTAGTTCGGTTCTAGTAATCCTTTCCAGAGGAACATTAAATAAATATATAAGAAGGGTCTTAATAATTATATAATCCCTTTTCATATCATAACCCTTAAGAAAATAAACCTTTAAAAACTGGTTTTCAATCTCCCTCTCCTTTTTAGCTACTATTTGAAAAAACTGAAGTCTAATAAAATAACTCGGTTACTTAAGTGATGGGGTGCTCAAATTTTGTCCTCATTTCTTCATCACCTTAAAAATAAATGTAATATAAAATATTATATATATATATATATACACATATATATACACACACACATAGATCCTGTTAATATCCTCTTCCCCATACTTTATCCTTTATATTTTTTTAAATCAATCCCACATTGAAAATGAAAATATACCAACTGAGACACTCTTAGACCCAAGAATGAGATACAGATTGAGGTCTCTGGTCACTAGGGGTTTGTTTGGCTAGGGTTTCCTCAATGAATAGTAATGAAGCACAATAGGAAAATGTAAATGTTAAGGCCCTGAAACTGCAATACCAGCAGGGGAGAGTCCAGTTGCTGTCCTCAATTCCTCCAGCATTGATAAACAGTCTCCTTGGCTCCTTACAGATGTTGTCTATGAAGTCTAGAGTTACAAGTAACTATTTTCCAGCATGTAAAGGGATCCTGGCCTGTCCTTCAAAACAGCTTGGCTGCTTCCCCAGGATACATGTAATTAAAAATATATATCCCTGCAAAAGTTGTTTCTCCAACAAAATTGCCACTGATGTCAGGATATGTGCTGTTTCCAAACTAAGAGTTAGAGGATCATTTCTTAAGCTTTTATAACCTAGTTCTGAAGTTCTGAAATTTCCAAAGGGATATTCCACCAGCAACAGGTCTAATCCCATCCATCTTTCCAAAACCACAATCCAACTTTTAAAATGACCTATGTAAAAACATGCAGCTAGTAAGTAAGCTGTATGTCTGTTTCTTATCTCTCAGAAGTTGCAGCCAGAACCATACATTTCTGAAGCTTTTAGCCTGGACAACTAACCTCCATTTTTTTTTTTTTTTTTCTCAACTGCTCTCTTTTCTAAATTTCTAAAACTCACTTAGTCTTCCCAACCAAAAAACAACGAATGTTAAGCTTTTGTATTTTTCTTTCAGTCTTTAACCATAATGAATTTGTTGTTTTTGCAAGATTACGATTACCCTATATATGCAAATTCCTTATTATTCTAAGACATTACACATTACATAAATTTAAAATTTTTTAATAACTGCAATAAAAACTTCCAATCTACAAACTAACTTCTGGAGCTTCATCTATCCCTTCAAGCACTAAATCTTACTTCAACCCTGAGGATGAGAAAAAACTCAAGCCAACCCAACTGCTCCTTCCTGCATGACCTCTAAAAGTGTAGGGACGACGCAAGGAGGGGTAGTTCCACAGCAAATGGGCACTAATATTTTATTTATAACCCATCCCCAAAAATATGGGGAGAAAGGAGGTCGGTGAGGGACAGGGAAGGGAGAAGTTCCTGTTTCCTTATCTCTCCTTCCAAGTCTTAACTTCAGCTGGCTGCTCTGCCTAGGGCTCGCCCACCGAGCAGTGGCCGGAATCCTTGGCAAAGTTAACACTTAGATCCACTGGGGTTAGGGGCTTGGCCAGACATGGGTGGGCAGGGGAGAAAAACGGAAGGGCGGGGTGTAAGAGTGGGTTCTTTTTCAGGCCAAATGACTTACACAACGTTTTGGCTTTCAGTCCCTAAGTAGGGACAGAAAAGTGGTGGGGGGATGGAAATCACTTTTCCAGGAGTTTTGTAACCCTCAGGCTAGAAAGGGGACAGAGGTCTTGATTTAGCATGGGCTCCACCGAGAGAGTTTGGGGCGTCTCTGCCCGAAGGGTCCCGCCCGGGGTGGGGGTTAGGGACGCCCACCTGCAGCTGGCTGGAGCAGCCGTACTGAATGAGCGGCGTGAAAGTTGTCAGCTGGAGCTCTGCGTCGGTCTGCAGCTCGTGCCCCACCAGGTTGGGCATCTTGGTCACGTTGTAGCCGAGGTTCTGGCACATGGAGATGCGGATGGGGTCGCAGCGCCGCTCCTCCTCGTCCCCGAAACTCCGTGCCGGCCCCAGCAGCAGGAGCAACTGCAGCAGCAGCCCCAGACTGAGCCCGACACCTCCGGGAGCCCCCGGGACGCTCGGCCCTGCGCCCCGCCAGGCCATGGCCAGAGCCTGGGGCAGCAGCGGCGGCGGCGGGGGCTACTCTAGCAGACACCCCCAGTTTGCACGGGGGCGCCGGCTGCCCGCGCTGCTCCTAGTCCGGGAAGAGAGTGATAAGGCGCCAAGGGCGACGAGGGGGCAGTGGCCGCTTCTTCAGCAGCTGCGTGCGTCTGTACGGGGTATTAGACGCCCGAGAATGAGGCCGAGAGAAAGACTGCGAGGGTCATGGCTACAGGCGGCTAGCCCGTAACCCGGCGCCCGCCGAGTCTGCTCGGCGTCTCATCGAAGCCCGCCAGCACTCTGCGCCGCGCCGCTCTCGCCACCCAAGCCTTCGGTAGCGCCGGAGATTCTCTGGGCGGTGGCGGGGCGAGACGGACAGAGCGCCTCTCCAATGGGACGGCGCCCCAGGGAGAGAGGGGCGGGGTTAGGGCGGGGCGGCTCTCCCGCTGGAAGGGTCAGGCCTCAGCCCGCAGCCCCCCTTCTCCGACCCTCCCTCGCTCCCTGGACCGCCCCGTCCCGCCTCGCCCCGCCCCACCAGCTTCCCGGCGCTAGCTTTCCTCCCACTCGGAGGCGTGCTGGGGCCAGGCGGCGACGGAGCCGAGTCGTTCCCTCCCGGTCAACTCGCTCCCTCCTGTACCAGGTGAGAGGTGCTGTCCCATCGATGCCCCCTTCGTGCCCTCCTTCCAGCTGTCACCTCGGCCCTTGGCTACTCCCCGTCGAGCGTAAAAACGTGCACAAAGAACACAGGATTTGGATTTACATATATTGTGGCTTTAAGTCCAGGCTGTGTGACCTTGAACAAACTGTCCAACCTCTCAGCGTCAGGTTCCTCATCCGTAAAGTGACTTGGGAGGATTAGCGATGACGCGTAAAACGCTTAGCATGGTGCCTGGTACAACACGAGTTCACAGCTATTTTCACTCCCAACTCGAAATGATTGGAGCTGGGGCCCTTCTCCCCGCCCCAGACTCGGCCCAACCTGCTCCGGGAGCTGCCAGTCTCCAGCAGCGAATGGGGGAGGCGTCCCGGAGCAGCCGACCAGCCGACGGTCTCGCGCTCCGATTTCCTCACCGTATGAAATGAAATTCCACAGGGGGATTCGAAAGGAAATGAGACCGGGACGCTCCGTGCTTCTCGGCCCGCCGCCCTTCCTGTCTCGGGGACACGGTTTCTAAATAAGGTTGGGAGGGTGAGAGGGCGGGAGGGGAGAAGCTTGACCTGTGCGCTGGGGGCAAGAAGTCGCGCAAGCACCAGGACTCCCCTTCCCCAGCCTCCAGGGCCCCGCTTCCCTTCAACCTGCACTCCTTTCTTTCTTACCCTGCTTTTTCGTAGTTCTGGGGATCAGGAGATTTTTCGACCAAGGTTCCCATTCAACTTTCCTTTGTCGTTGTCACCCCCAGGGGCTTTGTGTGCTCCACCCTCTCTCTGCTTTACCGTTAGCCAGTGAAACTCCCAGCAGGTGGATTCCTAAACCCTTTACTTGTTGCTTGACTGTGGTCAAGCAACTGTGCCTCTCCAAGCCTCAAACTGACATCTGGCCAACTTCTGAGGGAAGTTCATGTCTACCTCACTCAGTTACTCTAAGAGTTAACAGATAACGCCAGTAAGTCATTTTGCACAGTGTCTGGCACATAGTAAATGGCACATAGTAAATGCTGAATAACTTGGTTATTGTCGGGTTTTGGGGTTTGTTTTCTTCTGGGAGCACTAGACAAGGTCATTTATAGGACAACCTCCTGCTTTCCAGACGTGTTAAAGACATCTCTGGCAGCCCAGGTCTGAGGATATGGGTAAAGAGATTTCTACCCTTTCTTTGATTATCTTTTTGTCTAACCTTTGCCACTGTTTTCCTGGGGCTGTTTATACCTTCCCATTTCAACTGATTCTGTGGCAAATGGCAGAGGCTAAGTATGAATTGGAAGAATGCACCATTAATGTAGTGCTCATATTTTGTCTTATATTTTTAATTTTCTTATATTACCAACTCAACTTGGCTGAGGGAAAGAATGGAATCAACTTCTTTTGGTGTTTGGCTCTGTGCTTAGAACTGTTGGGCACAGACAAATTTCAGTCATTGTCAGTCATAACCTCCTGGTGGAGGAGGCTGTGTATTAGCTGCTTAAAGAGATTAGAAAACTGAGGCTAGAACCAAAGTAATGGAAAATGACAGGACCGATCAGATCATGGCCCAATGAAGTCCCTTCAAATATGGAAAGCAAGGTTATTTCCCCAGAAAAAGTCCCCTTGTAGAAATCAATGTACTCAGCAGCAGGGTTGAATCTTTGGTGTGCTTATGCTGAGTAATGCATGAGACCATTGGCCTACAAAGATGAATAGATGACCAGATGAACAGAGCAACTGATCTGTTAATCATTTGGGCTATAGAAATGAACACATCAGGTGAACAGATTAAATGAATACATGATCCCCATCCTCTAGAATCACACAGAAGGAGAGAAAGAATAAACAACTACCAGTAACTCAGGGTGATGAATGTACGTATAGAGAATTGTAAATCACAGGTGGAGATCACTGAGTTTGGAGGACTCCTCAAAGGGGGCTGACCTGCAGAAGAATTCTGAGCTACTCAACAAAACAGAGTTAGTGTGAAATTGGCCCTTCTCCTAAAGCAAGAAGGGGAAGGAGGCATGCCCTCTGCTGAAGCACACGTGTGTGGTTTAAAAAGGAATGAACTCCCTACAGTCAAGAGGAGGACCTGTTCCTCACAAAGGACATGGCACACAGAGAGGACATCATGAGTGCTGGGTGAAGGAGTGCTATTACCAAATCAATAACAGAGAACTCATGTAGAACCCTGACTGAGCCAGACACTGTGTTCCATGATTTATATGCATTTCATTTCATTTATTTCTCACAACAACCTGAAAAGACATGTTTTGAGAGGCCAAGATCACGCAGTTAGTGATGGAGAAGGTTCAGATGCATATGGACCAGACCCTGAATTTGTGTGTGTGTGTGTGTGTGTGTGTGTGTGTGTGTGTTACTGCTGTCACAGAGGAAACTGCTTAACACCCAGCCTAAGCCACAGGTAAAGATGACCCTTTTGTGATCCTGACCTCTTATTCTAGGCCTGGCATCCCTGCCTCAGCATGTTTGAAGCAACTGTCTCCTATGAGAACCCTTGAAGAAGCCCCTTCCCTGTCAGAAGCTTTTCCTGTCAACAGCTTTTCTTTCTAGGTATTTTCCAAAAAAGAAAGCCAGGGGAATCACGTTTCAGTCTGAATGTGGAAAGAAAACAAAGACCACAACTTAGAGCTAAGTCTGAATAGCCTGGAGCCCCTCAGCCCCCCTCTTGTGGAGTGGTTTACTCAGTCCACAACTGCCCCTGGTGACAGGCATGGCATGTTTGTCTTTGTTACAGTGACATGCACAGCATTTCTGAGAGGAAAAGATAGTGATGCGTGAATGGAACCTTCAGTTAACCTAAAGCGCTGGCCTGGGCCCCTAGTGGCTCTGGCCCTAGTGCTGGGCAGTTTCCTTGGTCTGGCCTGGTGTGGTAAAGATGCAGCCAGTTTGGATCTGCCACAAACATGACTTCAGCTGCTGTTGGCCAGTTGGAGGGTTCTCTATTTGCATCTAATGAGGGGCCAGGTTCTAATTAACTCCTGTGACGTGTTAATTTTTCAACCTGACATTTTCTGCTCTAATAGATTCTTGTAATGGTTCCTAAATTAAAGGCTGCATTTAAAGACTAGAGTTTAGGTTAAAATCCATCACCTAAGGGGGTGGGAGCTGTAAACATCCTTTCCCTCCTAAAGGAAACCTCTCATTTGCAGTTCTTTGCTAACCCAATTAAGTGTTGAAGTGGTCACCCCAGAGCCTGCTTTTTATTTCCTGTGAAACAATCCAACTAATCCATATTCAGTAGCTTCCAAGAAAAGTCTTATTCCAACCACTCATGAAGAAACCAGCTTCGTTGAATCTAGGCAGAACATTTAGAACTCACAAAGAACTGTCTTGATAGAGAATGCAAGAAAATAGTTTATTATTACCCTGTTTGGTTTTTGAGGGAAAATTTTGCCGGGACTAAAACTCCCTAAGTATTGTAAATTTACTGAAAAACAACAGAACCATAGGGAGATGCCAAGCCACATCCCACCAGTTTATAAATAGTCTGGGTGTTTCGTATTCTCCTGCACCCAAACTGGTTATAAAACAAAAACTTGTCAACTGTGGAAGGTGGAAGGGAACACTGATCTGGCTCCAAGGGGAGGAATCAAACATCCCAAGAGGTTAAGTAACAGCTATTAAGTGGCAGAGGCAAAGTCTTTTAGTCCATTGTACCACTAGCCAGGAGAGAAGCATCATCACCACAGAGCTCTTGATGTCAAGGAATCAAAGACCGGTTGTTCCTCCCACCCATATATTTAGCAAGCATAAGAAGGTGGTGATGGTTTAACACACAGATGAGAAACCAAGACCTCTGTGGGAGGCAAAAATTAATGCAGACACACTTTGTACCTCCACTACCTCATTTTATTTCAGTATCTGACAAACCATTAGCTGATGTCTAGAGATGGATTGTTACAAATGTGTCACTGAGCTGGGTACCAGGGAGAGGCAGGTGTGCAGGCTTATAAAAGATGGTTTCTGCCTTCAAGGAGCTTTTAGTCACACTGGGGAAAATTAACACAAAGCCAAAAGTGAAACAAATTTCTGTATGGTTAAGTACTTTTACTTGGACTCCCTTAGCCTCACACTCCCCCTATTGTTGTACATAAGGTTCTGCATTATGAGGTTCTTCTTTATTCTCTCTTTCACTATCCTTGAGGTCAGAGGCTTCATCCTGTTCTCCAATGTGTTCCTGATCAGAACAGAACCAGAACATCGAAGGCACTAAGTAGTTATTTATTAAATAAATAAATGAATGGTGTAGGTGATAATTTGCTTCTTTAGAAGAGAGCCTTTATTATGGGTTGGATATAGGCAACCACAAAAATGCATCCAGTTTGATCATAAGTTAAAGCCTGGTTCACATCTTTTAGCTTTCTTCTGAAGTCAGATGTTTTTCCAATCATTTAGCTTCTTTACGTTTTCTTAAAATTTACAATGCCCATTCATAAACACTTTTTGGTAGAACAATATTTTTGGCTAAAATCATCATTTGATTCAGAGGTAAATGAATTTCTCTACTTTGTGAATCAGCCTAAGTTATTTCCTTATCACTGTTTATTGGCTTATTGGCCACTCATCTCATTGTCATCTGAAGTCATTGAGAATCAGATATGCCACAAGATAGGTTTCAGGCCAAGGCATTGTAAGTCAGTGAATTACTTCTTCGTAAGTTTGTAGAAAAATTGGAATATGAGATTATCTTTGAGTGTTATGTATGTAACTCAGAGACTCAGGGAAGCATGGGAAGAAGGCACATGAAATAATATTCTCACAGGCAGCACTCTCATCATGTGATTCTAGTGAGAAATGAACAGGGATAAAAAGGATGCTACATAATGATCAAAGAGTGAATCAACTACAATTGTGAAAACATGAATTAGACTAGACAAGGAGGTAGTTTTCAAAACCATGGCCTCAAATTCTTTGACATTCCTCCCATTTGAAAGTCAGAGTTTATGTTCCCTCCTTTTGAATCTGGGAGAGCTGTGATTTCTTCAACCAATAAAGCACGTCATAAATGACACAAGGTGACTTTAAAGGTATATCATAAAAGGCCATGCAGTTTCTACTTGTCTCCTGGAAAACTCACTTTGGAGTTCTGAGCATCCTTGTAATCTCTAAGATACCATGCAGGAGAAGCCACCTGCAGACTCTCCGTATGATGATTCTAGATGAACTAGTCTTTCAGTCATCCCAAGCCAGGTTCCAGAACCCTGAGTGAAGAAACCATCTTGAGAGTGGGTGCTTTGGCCCTAGCTGTTCCTGCTTATTCAATCATCTCAGCACAGACATCCTGGAGGATAGAAGAATCATTCTTGCTGTGCCCTTTCCAGATTCCTGCCACATACAATCCATGTTGTTATTGTTTGATGTCTTTAGGTTTGTTTGATTTATTTTTCAGCAGCATATAACTAGAACAGAATTAAGCAATAAGATATCAAAGGAGAGAGTGACTCCACTTGAAAAAAAAAAGAAAGAATGAATGAATACCATCCAAAAGTGAACAAAGAGATGTTGTGTCTTCTCCTGGGATAAGGGATAGCATGTTTTCAGTTGTGTGAGGGACAGTTGTGTCGTGTGAACCAGAAGCATGGTTTAGATGTTGAATTCATCTGGAAGTTAAGTATGGCTAAAAGAAGTATGTGTGAATGCCAACCTACAAGGAGCAGAATCAGGGTATTTGTACTGTGTCAATGTAGCTAAACTGGAACTATCTTTCTCAGAATTCCCTTCCCTATTTGGTTCCCAATCAGGGTTGACCACAAGAGAAATTGTCGCAGGTTGGGAGGTAAGAGAGGAGCAACATTTTTATGCTCTGAAAGTTAGTGGTGGATACCAGCACACCATGTACACACAAATATTGTCATTGGTCTTCTGGCTCACCTGTTGTCATGGGCAGCACTCAGACCTATGGCTCCTCTAACTCTTGAAGATATCTTTCATATCCTTCAAGTCCTGGCCAAATGAATGAATAGTTCTGTGACTAAGAGCTCCAGCTTCTGCAAGTCACCTTCTCAAGGTTGGAGGTGGCTAAAGACAATTCGTACTTCTGGGTTTTGTTGATTTCCCAAAGTTCATACTCAGTTTTCCTCCTCGATTGCAGGCCTGCCTGATCTGTAGTGACTTCAGGCATACAAAACAGAGGTAATACCTTACATTTGAATGTATCACTGGCTTTCACAGTTCTGTAAGTTCTAATCCTTATGGTAAATTCTTTATTCTATCTCATTCTGCATCTAACTGAAATATCCCTTTAAAAAGATTCATATAATGTTAGCACTTGGAAGCCACCATAGAATTCATCTCTTCTATTCTTTACTTGATGCATAGGGGACTGAGGCCCCAAATTCAACTACCCAAGTGGCATACAAATAATGAGTGGTTGGCAGTTTGCACACCTGCACCTACTATATCAGATCATATTATCATTTCTTTTTTCTTTTCTTTTCTTTTTTTTTTTTTTTTTTTGTGGTGCTGGGGATTGAACCCAGGGCCTTGTACTTAAGAGGCAGGCACTCTACTAACTGAGCTACATTCCCAGCCCCAGATCATATTATCTATACCAAAAACTTAAGTATTTAAGTGCCTCTATTAGGCACTAAATACTAAGTACTTTACATACATTACCTCATTAATCCATATTACCTCCAGAATATATTTTAAATATATTTTCATCATCTCCACCACCATGAACATCTAGCCCCCATCAACTCTCACTTGATACTGGCTCCTGATTAGTCTCACTGCTTTACTCTGGCTCACCAAGGATGTGTTCTCTATGTAACAAAAGGAATCTTTTAAAACTAGATCATGTTCCTCTCCTGATTAAAACCCATCAGTGGTTTCCCATTGTAGGTGAAATAAAATGCATTAGGCCTACAAAGACCTGTGAGAGTTGGCCCCTTCTCCCCTTTTCTTCAGTCACTCTGCCTTGCTCACCACACTCTGGCAACCTTGACCTTCCCTCTCTTCCTAAAATGTGCCAAACTAGTTCCGGCCATAAGATTCTTGCCAGCCTATCTGCCTAGACTGCCTCTCTGGGGTCTTCTCATGTCTGTTCCTTCCTGACAAACGTCATTTCTTCTGAGAAATCTTCCCTAAACACTCATGTCTCATCCTTACTTCAAATTACTCACACCTTAGCCCTGTTTTATTTCTTTCACAGTGCTTATTGATGTATATCACTATCTGAGGTATTTAATTGCTTATTTATTTTCTCCCTCTTAACTGGAAGGTAAACTCCATGAAGTCAGGGTCTTGACTATCTTATACACTAATATATCTTTAGTATAAGCCTAGTAGGTGCCTAGTAATATTTGTTAAATGAGCAAACCTGTATGATAACTACTATAATTCTTCTCTTTTACATATTGGACAAAAATGTGTGAGAATTTAAGAAACGTTCTTGAGGTTTCTCAGTAATGGCAAAATTGCTGTTCTGACACGGGTCTGTGTGACTCTACACCCTGTGTGCTGTTTAACCACTATCTTAGACAACTTCATAACCTCCACAGCTCTCTCCAGGTGGAAAATTATTCTAGTATATTCAGACTGCAAGAAACCTTTGATAATCAGTTGCTTTCTTGCCTAGTCATTATAGTAATCAATTAGCAACTGTTAATTGAGAAGAGTAGGATGCATTGCTAAGGTAACTGAAATTCCTCCTCCAAACAGGGTAGACATTAAGGATCACTCATTTATTGCATCCTAGGAATTTCCAGATGCCTGCATTTTTTATCTGATTGTCCTTTAGTAGCCTTCTGTTGTTCAGTTTCAAGGATTTGATGGACTTCTAGGTCTCCCTGCCTTAATTTTTCCTCTATTATCTCCTTTTCTTTTAAGAATTCAAACTTGGCAGGGTATGATATTGCACACCTGTAATCCCAGTGGCTTGGGAGGCTGAGGCAGGAGGATCACAAGTTTGAAGCCAGCCATGGAAATTTAGCAAGGCCCTCAGCCCCTAAGCAACTTACTAAGACCTGTCTCAAAACACACACACACACACACACACACACACGAAAACACAAACAAACACACGAAAACACAAACAAAAACATATATGAATGACACTGGGGATAAAAAAAGAAAGATCCAAACCTATAGTTTCATTTCTATTCTATACTATGGTATTATAAAACAGAAGAAAGGATGCCTTTTAAGAAAGCAGTTTTCATACAAAGAAACAGTAACAGCTGATCACATTAGACTACTACAGACCTAGAAAAAACTTTCCAGGTCATCTGCCACAGAATCTTGCTTAACAAATAAAGAGGATGAGACTGAGACCGAATGAGTGGGAATGACTCATTGAAGACAGTTTTATAACTTTATTGTCCTTACCCTGCCTCCAGGACTCTTTCTACCACATGTCTTCTCTGTACCACCTTTCTCCAGAAACCAGGATTGCTGTGAAAATCAGGTTATAGGTAAACAGCATAGACCCATTGGGCAGTTCTGAGGCTTCAGACTGCATGTGGGAAGTTAGGTCATAGATTACTCTGTATAACTAGACCCTTTCCTGTTCTCATAATACTCCCACACATTATCACTCATAAGAACGAACAGGCAATGCCCCGCCTGCCCTGCCCTGCAAAGTGACCACTCTGTGTCTGCCATGGCCCTTCTCCTTCCTCCTTATCAAAACATTGTTTTTCAGAGAAAGCATTGTGTTAAATGACTTTTATTTCTACCTCTGTGACTCTTTGAAGCCTTTCCTGGAGAGGTAAGCTAATAAAGTCTGAATTTCCATATCCACTGGAGGTCAGAGTGGTAAAGACCCAAAGAATGTTGAAACTGGAAAACACCTTAGAGATCAAGGAGCCCAGGTCATCACCTCATTTTTTAGATAAATGAAGATACAGAGGGAAAGGAAACATTAACTGTCCACACAAATACTGCTAGCTAGACACAGGGTAAGGTTAGAACCTAGGCCTTTTGACTTTGCAGTTCAGTACTTACTACATCGTGCTGAAGCCTTGGCACTTAGAACACAAGGAACACATTGAACCCCCAGGAAAGGGTGTTGAAAGATGCACAATATCTTCCATCAGGAAATGAGGAAATTCTGTTTAATTATTAGAATAAAGCTATATCATAATAACTGTCTCCAAGAAAAACAAAGGCCATAAAAATTTTTCTTTATCATCCTAGGGATTTTGTGAGAATCAAAGAGATAAATAAATACTGGAGGGTTTCTACCATTGGACTTGGAAAATACTGTTAGCTTTCTCCCCTATCCCCCACCAGCTTTATTGTGATATGGCAAATAAAATTGTATATTTTTATGGAATACAACTTGATGTTTCGATATATGTATATTCTGTGAAATGAGTACCACGGTCAAGTCAATTAACATACCCATTACCTCACATAGTTATCTTCTTTATGTGTGTGCTGAAAACATTTAAGATCAAATCTCTCAGCCTAAACTATGTTATTTGCTCTAGTCACTGTATCTTACCTCAGGCACCTTATTCATCCTACATAACAAACTTTAACCCTTTGAGTAGCATCTCCTGATTTCCCCAACTCTTACCTCCTTGGCAACCATCATCATCCTCCATGGGATCAACTTATTTTTGTTTCCACATATAAAGGAAATCATTTATTTTTTTGCTTTTCTATGCCTATCTTCCTTCACTTAGCAGAATGTCCTTCAGTTTCACACATGTTGTCACAAATGACAGGATTTTCTTCTTTTTTTAAAAAGCAGAATAATATTCCATTTTCCCCCTCTCTTTCCTTCTTTCTCCCTGCATATGTATATGACATTTTCTTTATCCATTAGTCATTGATGAACACTTAGTTTGATTCAGTGCCTTAGCTATTGTGTAGACTGCTGCAGTGAACATGGGAATATAGATATTTCCTAAACATACTGATTTCCTTTCCTTTGGATGCATATCATGAAGCAGGATTGCTGGGTCATATGGTAGTTCTATTTTTAATTTTTTGAAGAACTTTACACTGTTTTCCATAATGGCTGTTTCAATTTACATCCCCACCAATGGTGTACAAGGGTTCCCTTTTCTGCACATCCTTGCCAACATTTGTTATATTTTGTATTTTTAATGATAACTCTTCTAACAGGTGTGAGGTGATATTTCATTGTGGTTTTGATTTTCATTTCCTTGATGATTTGTGATGTTGAGCACCTTTTCATATACCTGTTTGTCATTTGTATATCTTCTTCTTCTTCTTGAGAAATATCTATTAGGTCCTATGCCTATTTTTAAAACCAGGTTTTCTTGTTTTTGAGTTGTATGAGTTCCTTATAAATTCTATAAGAATTTTATAAGATTTATAATTTTATGAGATTTATTATTTACAAATATTGTCTCCCATTCTCTAAGTTGCCTTTTCATTTTGTCAATTGTTTCCTTTGCTGCACAGAAGCTTTTTATTTTGATGCAATCTCCTTTGTCTGTTTTTGCTTTTGTTGCTTGTGTTTTGGGGGTCATATCCAAAAATTCATTGTCCAAACCAATGTCAAGAAGCTTTTTCCCTAGTAGTTCTATAGTTTCAGGTCTCACATGTAAGTCTTTATTCCATTATGATTTGAGTTTTGTATGTGGTGTGAGGTAAGTGTCCAGTTTCATTCCCTGTGGATATCTAGTTTTTCCAAGACCATTTATTGAAGAAACTTGCTGCCTTTAAATTCTTAATTTTTGACTTTTGAGAATTTGATTATAATGTTTTGGTGAAGATCTGTTTATATTTATTCTATTTGGGGTTCTTTGGGATTCATGGATCAACCAACATTCTTTTGAGATTTCCAAAGTTGTCTCTGGCAGAGATTTTTCTTTCCCCTTTGGCATAAACCAAAAGGCCTGGTTCCTTCAGCAGATGTAGCAATGCATAAAGCCTCAACTCCTCCAATTCCAGGTTATTTTTCATTGCCCTTGGGAGCACTAGCTCTAATGCCAGTACGGATATACTATTTTGAAACTAAATGAATTTCTCAGAAAATTTAGGCAGAGTGCCATTTCAAGGATATGTTTCACAGCATCATCCCACAGTGTAGTATCACAGCTGCTGTCCCTCACCCCAGGCTTTCCCACCTATGGAGAAGAGTTGTTCAGTGTTTACCTCTGAAGCATGTTGGGGAAACCACATTCCCAAAACCCAAAGGGATATTTGCTCTCATGAGATACTCTTTTACCATGGGATAATTGTGGAGGTACATTTTTCCATGGATTATTAATTCTAGTCTTAGGTCAGGTTCCTTAGAAGAAGAGCCTGAGATAGGGATTTGTGTTCAAGTGATTAATTGAATGTTTGAAGGAGAAGGGAAGTGAGAGATATAATAGAACAAGGAAAGGGGCTAAAAAAGAATTTGACCATGGATGATGTCTAAATTCAGCCTGATCCCATGGGGATCTATGAAGCACAAATTACACCCCTGAGTTAGTCCCACATTGAGGCTGGTCTTTGTTATCCCCATGACCACTGATTGGTCATTAGTCAGTGGCTACAGAGGTCATGCATATGGCATAAGGTAACTCCTTTTTGCTTAAGGTGTCTTCTTCTTGGCCAAGGGCAATTCCCCAAAGAAGAGGATAATTGTGAGTTGTGTTAGCCAGTTGTCTCAGCAGTTGGGAGTAGCTGCCTTGGTGCACTTGCATCCTTAGGATAGCAACAGCAGCTCTAAATCATAAGACAAAAAGTTATTTTAATTTGAATATTGGTTTATTAATCTTGAAGTTCATAATCTTAAAGAGATTATGCATCATTACGTATTCCTTTTTATACATTTAGTTAGTGAGTAAACCAAGACAGAAATCACATAGCACAACTGACTTATAATTCCAAGTAGCTATGACTAAAGATAATGTTCAAGCAAGC
>JAJEJO010002158.1:241330-262205 GCA_020662805.1 Glaucomys volans
AAAAAAAAAAGAAAAAGGGAAAGAAGGCAGGCTGGATTGGGTCTGTAGACATTGACTTCCGATCTGAGGGATGAACAAGTGACCTACAAATGGCCAAAGTCCTGCCATGAGATTTAGTAAGTGGAGAGTGTGTGTGCTTCTTCCCTCTGGACCATGATTCCCATTGGCACCTTCCTTCCCAAATGGAAAGATCTTGTCTGTGGCAGAAGAGAATGAGGCCAGCAACAGAAAGAACCAGTGTCAAGCAGAGCCAGCTAAGAGATAGAACAAGAGAACCCAAGTCCTGAAAACTTCATGTAAGCCTCGAGATCTAGCCTTGCCTATTAGTTCCAGAAGCTAACGCAATCTTCTTTGTTTAATTGTTCAGCGTTTTTTTCTTTTGTTTTGTTTTTCAAATCTAGTCCGAGTTAGGTTTTCATTATCTATAATAGAGTTCTAATAGTTAAGGGCTTATTTTCCTCACACTATGCAACACAATTGTACATAATTATTTATAAGAGGGAAAGTTAGCATGAATCACATACCTACCATATGCCAGGCAATTTAGTAAGTGCTTTCACATCTGACAATCCTGAGTTTGGCTTTATTACCTTCATTTTGCCAAGAACACAGATTTATTTGGCGCCAGTAGATTGCTTGCTCAGATACCATGTTTGATGGAAGAATGAAGTTAAAGGAATTTTGAAACGGATGAGGAATGGATTATTCAGTTCCCATTTCTCATTCCCCTTCAGTCTCCAAGAAAGAATGGATGGAAGAATAAATTTTGTCACAGCACACTTAATCCCTTTTCTGGGAAAGAGGGCATGTACTGATCAGGAATCCCTACTGTTCTCCTTGACCATTCTGGGCAGTGGGGAGTGGCAATCTTGGAGTTCTCACCCAGCTGCCCAGAAGAGAGTGGACAAGCAGCTGAGGCTGCTGATAAACAGCCTGGGTTAATCCTATAAACTGTTGCTGCAGTTTGCAACTCCCTTGCGGGACCCATCCAGGATTTCCTTCAAAAGTATCACTTCACAGCAGCTGGCTGGCTTGACTCTGCCAACTGCTTGACCCCGGCTCCATAGGAAACTTCAGCAGGTAGAACCTGGCCAGCGCAAGTAGACACACCCTGTGCTCCTTAGGGTAGACTAGGAAGCCTCACACAAACAGGGCTTACAAGGTAGAGGACAAGAAAGAGGCAGGGAAAGTTACCCTCCATATTCATTGACCCTCCTCATCTTGATATATCAGCCCTTTGAGTTTTGGATTGAAGGCAATGAACCATCTCATTAATACCTACCACTTGTTGGACAACTCCTGTATCTTCATTTCTTGTTAAAATAGCTATCATTATTTATCAGTCACTATGGAGCAGGCACTGTGCCTACATTATTATTAATTATGTCAGCAATTCTGCAAGGAGATATATCACCTGTTAGTTTATGGATGAGGAACTGAGATGACTAGAGGTTAAGAACTGATGAACACTAAGAGAGAAGGGAAATCTGCACTTAGTCTGTTGTCTCTGTTTCTACCACACTACTGTGGGAAGAGGAGGGCAGGGATTAAATGAGAGAAGAGGCATTACTTTCCTGGCCTTCTGTAGTGGGATCAGGACAGATTAAGCCACCAGAAGCACAAGTGGAGCTTGAAGCTTGAATTCCTCCTTCAAACTCTAAGACTTTGAGGCAGGGAATTTTGTTATTTTGTATTTACCTGCTATACCATTGGCATCTAACTCATGTGTGGCCCAGAGCAAGGGCTCAACAATTTCTGTTGAATGAATGAGTAAATGAGCTAAGGTTTTCTCTGCCTTAGCAGAAGTTAAAACAGGAAATTTGCCTTGGTAGGACCCTATCTTTGTTTTTTTTCTGGGACTCATAAAAATCACATAAACACCTATCACTTAGTGCAGTGGAGTAGAAGTTCACCCAATTTCCAGGTCATTGCATAGTCATTGATGTACTTAAAGCCACCCTAATGGTCTGAAAATGAATTCATCTTTCAAAAATACCCCTCCTATTAGGAACTTTGGATTGTGTAGAGGGAAATGGGGTGGGAGGAGGTGGGGGAAGGAAAGATAGTCGACTGAGACAGGCGTTATTACCCTATGTACATGTATGATTACACGAATGGTGTGAATCTACATTGTGTACAACCATAGAAATGAAAAGTTGTACCCCATTTACGTACAATGAATCAAAATGCAGTCTGTAAAAAAATAATAAATCAAAAAAATGCCCCTCCTATTGAACTTGGAGAGTAGCTTAGAGCAGGGAAAAATTTGATTCCACAAGCTTCCTTTGGGTCTTTTTTGCTGAACTATAGCCAGGCAGTAATCAAGTTTTGTATGCTGAGATAGTTAAACAGAGACCTCTAGAAGGCAAGTCTTTAGCATGGGAGTGGAGGAGAAAAAAGAAAAAATTGGAAGAAAAAGTCAAAAGCTGGAGCTTTGCCTATTCATTGCTCTGTAGGCAGGTCCTGCTCTCAGTTCCCTTTTGCTTGCTCTCTGGGGCAAGGCTAAGTTAGCAAGCTATAAATTCCACTAGTTTAAGTGTGAGGAATGTGGAGATGAATGTGAGGAAGTCTCCATTCCAGAGGAAAGGGCATGATAGTGGGCCAGCTGGAGATGGAAGACAGAACACATCCCAAGTGTGAGCCAACAGAGATTTGAAATTAGAATCTGGACTTAACCTCATCTGGGTTTTAAGAACTTTGATTGTGAGTAGAGGGCTGTCAAGTAATTGGAAGAAAGTCTGTAGAAACCTGAAGTGACATGAGATTGATTTGTCAAGAAAAAATCTAACATATTTATCATATCATTTTGAGTCGATGTATCTTTTTGGCAAGGAGTAGCTTTTGTGCAGGGAACTAGTGAAGTGTTAAGGCAACAGCCCTGTAAACATGAACAGAAGGTCAGATGGTACCCAGAGAAGCCTCTCTGGCTTTGCCATCAGAGAATTGGGGATTCTAAACAGCGGGCCCAAATTCCCATGGGTTGTAAGTGATGCTGTCCACTAGAACTTGTGGCCTGGGATCCAGGCCTAGACTTACTTTGGAAATTTCTGTGGAGGATCATTTTTATTGGGAAGTGTGGTTTGAAAAGTAAAACTATTGAGACCTGTATATTTGAAGATGTCTGCTGGTTGGAAGCTGGCACTCATTGAGGATCTCTGGGTTCTTGGAAATTAAACAACTACCTCGTTCCTTGCCATAATTAGGCTAGGTATAAACAATGACTTATGTGGGAACTAAGAATTCAAGGATTATGACCCTCTTAAGATTTGCTTTGAGCAAAAGGATTTAAATCTATGTTCTCTTAACCTGACTTCATCCAGTCATGGGGCACATGAAAGACAGAAAAGGTATTAATAGTTAGAAAGTGGGGACTCCAGGCTAGCACTGCCATTATTATGTGAGGTTGGGCAAGCCATTTCACTTCTTGGTATCTCATTTTCCTTGACTTTTCAGTTGAAATATAGTATTTTTTTTACTTCTCACAGAAGTTATTATCAAAGTAAAATAAAGATGCCAGGTGTGGTGGTGCACACCTGTAATCCCAGCTGCTTGGGAGGCTGAGGCCAGAGAATCATGAGTTCAAAGTCAGCTTCAGCAAGTTAGCAAGGCATTTAGCAACTCAGCGAGACCCTGTCTCTAAATAAATATTTAAAAAGGGGCTGGGGATGTGACTACTCAGTGATTTAGCATCCTGGTACAAAAAAAAAATGGCCAAGTGTTTTTGTTTTAAATATGAAATTCATTCAACTGTGTTACATGGAAAAGACCTAAATTTGGGTTTAAGTCCAAAATATCACTTACAACCTTTATATTCTTGGGCATCATTTCTCAACTTGTCAGTACCTGAATTTCCTGGTCTCTAAATACTTTTTCCAAAAAGTTGAATAGATAGAATAATGTGTGTAAAGCACCCACCTGATAGATGGGATTTGATAAATTATATGGTTATGATTATGACTAAGATCAAGCAAGAAATACTTATTAAATACTTAGACTAGTACTAAACCTGGTGCATGGTGAATGCTGATGATTATTATTACCATTAATGTTTCTACCAGATGTGGAAAACTGTCTAAAAGGTAGAATTTCTCTTGCCTCTAGAGAATGGCCAAATAGAACAGAAATGAATGCAATCTGTGCAAAGCAACCTGGACTTTACCGGACCTAGATCTTTCCCTAACACCTCTGGAAATCCTGTTTCACAACAGTTTCATTCTATTCAAATGGAACAGTAGAGGGAATAAAACCACTAACAGTGTTTAATGCACAGGCAAAACCCAAACTGGGGGTACGCCTTGGACATGATTCCTCAGCAATAACTCAGGGGCAACCACAGCCCCAACAGAACAATGTTCTGCCAGAAGCCTCAAAGCCAGGGTGGTGTCCTTCCACCAACTCACCACAAGAGATTGTACCAAAACAGTGGGAGTGGAGGCCACATTTTAAAAATTACAGGATAAAAATGGAAGTCTAAAACATTCCTAGGCAAAATGTATCATGTAACATGTATAAACTGCTAAGAGAAAACTAATTACATTGGGTCAGTTTATCCAGTAAATATGATGGCAGAGTAACAAGATTGGTATAAGCCTTCTAGAAAGCTAATAAAATACCTAGATATTTGTTTTTCTAGCCCAAGGGTTTAATGGCAACTTCTAAATATCTTTCTGCTCATTACATCTTTTTGGAAATAGTCCTATTTTTGTGTCTAATGAGTTCCTGAAAATTTATATGAAAAGTATAATATATAAAAGTCAAGCAATAGCTTTACCTGTTATGTGAGGAATTTTATCCCCAAGAGCTAAAAAAATTATACATTCCCTAGTGTATAGTATATTTAAATATATATATTAATATTGGATTAAAAATAGAAACATGAATCTTATGCCGTGTATGTGTGGATTATGTAACATTCTACTCAAACTTGGCTCTTGAAACAATATTTTGTAGACACAAAATACTGATTTAATGTTAGGAAGAATGACTTTCTGATGGTGAATTTTTATGACTTGGGCAGGGTATGTTGCAGTGGTATGAGCAGAATCAGTAGATTATGATTCTAGCTGAGGTGGTTTATCAGCCTTTCATCTAAGTTTTTTATCATGATGGTGGAATGATCCTCCGAGCCAGCCTTGCTTTACCCATTCACTAAAGTCCTTAAATTAATGTAATAATTTAATGCAATAATACAACGGAACTAGGGTTGTCATCTCTAGCTCCCCCACCCAAAAAAAAGAGAGGACACACTCAGTTAACTTTGGACTTTAGATCAACAATGAATAATTTTTTATTATAAGTGTGTCCCAAATACGATGTTTTAGAAAGACTATCCTTCTTTTTTCTTGTTCCCATAACAGAATAAATCCTGAGCTGGGTGTATAGCTCACTGTAGAGTTTGTACTGAGCATGCTTGAGAACCTGGGTTTGATCCTCAGCACAAGAAAAGAAAGAAAAAAAGAAAAGAATAAATCCATAGCTTTCTGCCATTAGTGGATCATAATTATGAAGACTTTTTTGATTGGATTCAATTGAATCTGTCCTGCAATTCTATTTCTATGCATTTGTCCTTCGAAATGAAAAGATTATCCATAAAACACTTTTATTAAAATATTCCCATCAGCTTGACTTATAGTAGTCAAAACTCTAAAAATAACCAAATGTTCATTAGCAGTATTTTGGACAAACAATTTGCATTTCTAACAAGATCCAAACTGTTACTGATTCTACTGATTCAGGCACTACACTTGAAGAGTTGCTTTAAGAGTAGTAAATGGAAAGTAGATTGGATCAGAAAGAAAAAGAAGATTCAAAGAAACTCCTAGTTCAGAGTCAGGGTGAGTACAAGTCCAACGCAGATGAGGTCCCTGAGACAAGCATTAGGATAATTCATTACAGACCTGCATTCAAAGCAGCAGCGTCAGTTATGTCCCTGACCCCCATTACCATCACCGCTGCATAGCCAGCAAGAACAACAGTCTTAAAAACTTGGGAGAATATCCCTCCAAGTAACATAAACCTCCTATTTGGGAGGTGATGTACAGGGGTAGAGGACTGAGGAACATAAATAGAAACTTCCAAAATGGACTCAGAAAGAGTCCATAAAAATTGTGTTATTTTTGCCTAAGAAAAATTTCGTTGAAATCTCCTGAGTCTTTTTTTATCCTGGCAATGAGGGGATGAGGGAAAGGTAGGAAGGACAAGGAATCTTCAGCTTGCCTGTCTGCCTACATTCTCTAAAATGGTCTCTTGGACAAGTCGTTATCCACTTATATGTAAACCACAGCCACTCTTTCTTTTAGGGGAGAGACCTGTTGGGAGAATCAAGACTGAACAGCTGCAGAAGAGAACCCGCGCCATATATCTAAAATCATAAAAGCAAAAACAGACAACTAGGATCACCAGGTGTCAAAACTGAGAAGGAGCAAGAAGAACAAACCAACCAGAAGAAGCAGAGGAAACTTAGGAAAACAGAACTTAGGAAACAGAAGAACTTGAAAGAACTAATTTGTGAGCTATAAGGTATTTCAGAGGCCACTGCATCTTAAAACAAAAATAGGAACAATAATAGCCTGATTGCCAAAGAAATGCAATAGAAATACAGCTGAGGACAGTTTCTCTCTTGTGTTCTTTGTAAACAATAGTGGCGAGATACAATAAAATATGCACAAGAATTGCAGAACAGGAAAAGATGTGATCCTGCCAAAGCAGAACTGTGGGCTGGCAGGTGGTGCAGCCATGGGATACCTCAAATTGCTCATTAAACTGCAAGTGTATGAAATTCCAGATTTGGTGTGGGAAAGGCATTTTAGGGGTGGCATGTGTAATGTGTGAAAATTGGGTTGTATAAAAGTTGAATATGTGAAAGTTAAGAACCATCTGTGTCCACATTCCAATTGGCTTTCCCCAGAGCTTAGTAATATAAATCTTTCAGCTTCAACTCAGGGTCATCATAACAATAACTAATATCTTTATACCACTTCACCACTTAATAGTTTACAAAACACTTTAATTCTTGTATTTAATCCTTATCTTGAAAGGTAGCTAATACCTCTATTCAGTCCTTAAGCAAATAGAGGGAACAGTAGTTTTTATCTATAACCTTCTAGAAAATATAGACTGCTCAGAAAAGCAATTTTGCAAAGTGTTTCACAAGGATGATCTGTACTGATCCAAGAAGACTGTGGTTCTTAAAATTTTAGTGTGCTTCATAATTGCTTGGAGGGACTGTGAAAACACACACACACACACTGCTGCCCTGTTCTCTCCCTAGTTTCTAATTTAGTGGGAGCCTGGGAATTCTCATTTCTAATAAATTCTTAAGAGGAGATGTTGCTACTGCTGGTAGTTCTGGGTCCGAATTTCAAGAATCACCACTATAAGGTGCTCTCTCTGACAGAAGTGTTTCATGGTCAAATTGAGAATATTTACAGTGTAATGGAATACAAACAGCTTCAGCTCTATAAAGAGTAGGTAAAATGAAAATAATTATATGAATAATAAGGTGGTAATAATTTCTACTTGATAAATGTTTTTAAATGTCATGAGTTTATATTCTAACTAAAATAGAGGAGGATATAGTGTACCAAAATAATTAAGATAAAAGGTAATATAAAAGATTTAATGAAACATTCTTAATGATCTGGGGAAATATTTATGATGTATAATATGATCTTAGCCATAGATCTGAAAATAGATCTATTAAAAAAAAAAACAGGGGAGGGGAGAGAGAGAAAAACAAGAAAAACTGCCCCAGAACTTTATCAATGATTATTTTTGGATTCTGAGCTTATGTACCAATTTTAGTTTTTCTTTGTTCTTTCCATAGTAATTACATATTATTTAAACAGCCAGGAAAATAAATTTGTAATTTTTTAAAAGTGGTACTTAAGAGTCTGCAGGAATCTCCATTTAAAAAAGAAAAATACCCACACTTTTTAAGCCTATCTTTAAAATTCTACCCCCTTTGTGTAAGCAATCTGTCTGATAGAATTACACATTTCTTGTAACATAATTCATATAAAAGGCAATTTGGGGCTATTTACTAGTGCAAAAAAGGGATTATACCATTAAATGAACTAGTATCAAATTACCACATTTCATTGCATATAGGCTATAATTAAGGCAAGTCTAAACTAAACTAATCTTTTTTTCTCTCTCTTTTTCCTTTTTCCCATAATCTAGTTTCATCTACTTCTCTATTGTTCTTGTGTATTTTGCACAACTGTGTTTAAAAACTTCCCAAGAAAAGAGGCCAGTCTCTGATATTCAAACATAATACACGTTTTGCTTATTTCAGAAAAAGCATGGGAAACCTGTGTGTGTTGTAGGAATACACCTGCAGACTGTGCCTATGGAACAAGTTCGTAGGTTTTGGTGTAGGAAAATATTCCCCTTAGAGAAAGAATGAATCAACACTGGTTGCATTTAGAAAACATTTCCCAGACACAGTCACATATTCTCTCTCTCTCTCTCCCCCCTCCATATATATGTATATGTATATACATGCTCTATATATAGTGAACATATTATAGAACATTTCTATACATGTTCATGAAAATACTCCTTTAAAAATTCAATTAAGTATGTACATGCTGTCCACCTAAGTCCCCAGTTCTGTAAGATCTATAAAAAGCTTTCTACTATAGAGAGTGGATATATAAATTTTTGAAGATAAAGTTTGCACACATGAAACATAAGAGACAAATGAAAGACAGTATAGATGACTCAGTGGGGTTAGTCCACTAAATAAGGAAACAAGCTATATCCAGATCATCTCCAAACCTCTTTAAACAGTACAATAATAGGTCACTGGTAGTTCAGAGGGTTTAAAAGCATAGCAATTTCTTTTAAAGTTTACTAAATTAAAATGAATCTTTGCCCTGAGAGGTCTGCAGTAAGGAGACATATTTGTTCCCTTCTATATGTACTGCTACCTGCGTTTAGTACATTTACTATTCCAGAAACAGACAAGGTGTAGTATTTCTAAGGAAGCACAGTATGACATTTTTGGCTGCAAGTAATAAAAGGGCCCATTCAGACATAAGTGAAGAGCAAATTTCATATCCCACAAGATAAGAAGTGCAGAGTGAGAGTAGGTTCCAGTTTTATCAGGATGAGATGTTCCTATTAAGGAAGCAAGTTTTTTCTTTTTTGTTGCCTATCTCTCTCCATCCTCAGGCTGCTAGAAAAATGATAACTTCAGTTCCGAGAGGCACTCTCAGATATGGACATACTCCCAGGCAAGGACAGGCAAACCATGACCCATGGGCCAAATCTGGACCACTGCTTAATTTTATAACTAGGTTTTATGGGGACATATTCATGTGCATTCCTTTATATATCATCTATGGTTGCTTTCACATTATAACAGTAGATTTGAGTAGTTGCAACAGAGAATTTTAAAAATTTTAGAGAATTTCAAGTAATATGGCTTAAGAGAATATGGCTTTAAAAAAGAGAATATAGCTTAAGACAAGTCATATTACTGGTATTCATTGTTCATATTATCCATTCCTATTTCTAATGACCCATCCATTTATTCATTCACCCATTGGTCCATGCTTTCACTTATGTATTTCAAAACTGTGTGTCTTGGCATGGGTACTGTAAACTAAGCTACATGTATTCACATGAGGCTTGCATACACATATCGAGAGAGAGAGAGAGAGAGAGAGAGAGAGAGAGAGAGAGATCTCCTAAATTTTGGTACCTGCTTCTCAGAAACTGGATGAATTTCTTGAGTCTGAACATTTCTAAACTTTTCTTCCTTTTTTCTCCCAGTCTTTGGACTAATCATTCTCCAGGCTCTCATCTTTTTTCAGGCTACAAATGTCTTCTTTGTGGGGCTCCTTTCCCCAATGAATCAGATGGTTTAATAAACAGAGACTGTGAGAGTGCAAGGCAGGGAGAACAGAAGAAAGGGAAATAGAATAGTATCTACTGAGGGTATTCATGAGCCATGAACCATGCAAGGCACCCCAACATCTTCCTATCTTCACACTGAAGTTAGCTGCAGGCCAATATGAGGACTCTAGGCAGCAGCCTAGGAGGGAACTGCAGGAGACTTTCATTAATAGTTTTTAGGGAGAGGGAGTCTCTCCAATTTGTCTGACAATCACCTGAAAGCGTTTCATAATTAGACTCCTGCTAAACTAGATATTTTTCCTAGTCCTTCCCTTTACTACACTTTATGAGGCCTTGGAAACTTAAAATTAGGGTGATATTACAAATGACCATGAAAAATATTCCATAGGAGGGGACTTCTTTTTAGGAGCTTACAAAAATATTAATACTGATTATAAAGAGTTGCTATCAATTTTCTTTGAAATGTAAAGAGAACCATCATTTATTATCTGCTATATGTCATGTGTTTTTTTATGCCTTGTGATTTGTATATTAATCTCATCTATTATCACAATAAGCCTGTGATGTGTTGAAATTATTTAGGAATATATCTGGTTGAAAAATGCTGAAAATCTGACTACAGTGGATTAAAAATTATGGGTTTAGTAGTCCAAAGCTGCTGACATTGATTCGGCTCTTCAGTGATGACGAAGGAAGGAGCCTCTTTCTGCATTATGACCTTTAAGCACATTAGCATTTAGTCTTTATCTATCATCTCATGATTGCAAGATGGCTGCATTGGCTCTAGGTATTACACGGACAGCCCTAAACTGATCTGAAAAAAAGAAGAATAGAGCCAAAAAATTCAAAAAAGCGGGAACTTTTCCCATCCCACCCCCATCAGGCTTTTACATACATTGACCAAAATTGATTCATGTGGATACCCTTACTTGCAAAGCAGGAAAAGAAAGTAGGAAACAGGATTGCCAAGATTGTTTTAGATTAGGCATATACAAAAAACAACCAAATCTGGATTACTGCCTGTTTTTTTTTTTTTTTTAAAAACAAAGCTTTATTGCAACATAGCTGCACCTGTTTATTTGCATATCATCTATGGCTACCTTCACACTACAAGGGTAGAGTTGTGAAAAAGACTGACTGACTTGCAGATTGCTTAAGTATGTACTATATGGCCCTTTATGAAAAAGTTTGGCAGCCCCTATTTTATTCTATTCATAAGCCATCATCAAAGCTAGGCATTTTCCTCCTCCAAATAAAACTAGGAGAGTTTCTGATAGCAAAAAATAAGGGAACGCTGTCACTGTAGGCCACTAACATCTGCTACACTCAGCTGTGGTTGCTTTTGTTTTAGATGAGAAAACAAAGGCTCAGAAAGGTTACATAAGCTGCCCAAGGACATAAGTTGAATGAATGCAGTCCTACATTCAAACTCAGGGCTCTGATCTTATGTCGTTTTGACCATATTATACGTGGGAAGGTTTTTTCATCTGTAAAGGAGATATGACCCATTGACCTGTTAGTCATCTTGGCCTCTAAATGAGTTGTACAGAAGGACAGAGAGCTAATACGTCTATCTAGATAGCTTCATGAGACATTTAAGAATTTATTTTAAAATTATATTTCAGTATTCGTTTCATTTTGTTCTCTTTCTCTTACATATGCACACTGGCTATTAGACCCTGAGCTACTTTTTTTCTCCAGCACTACACACACAATAGACTCAATAAAATTGGTTGCTCCCTCATTCCACTATTGTTATATCAAGTAAATACACAGCATTCACCTTTGCATGTATTAGCTCTGCAATGAGGCTGTGAATTACATCAGTGGATACTTTGTATTCAACAAATGCATAATGACGGAATGACATTCCCAAACTCCTACCATTGGCCCTTTAGAAACAAAAATAATTGCAGTTGCTGTTTAAGGACAATGTGATTGGTCAGTCATCTTTGGCCTGACTGGTCAACCTCATCTTGTATGATAGCTGCATCATCTATGCAGATGGCAGGCCTCAACCTTGGGCTGCCTTTGCAGCTTCATTTGTTCTATAATCTTGAAACAGCAGCATGAGGGATCAGAGAGCCAAGAGATAAATATTCAGAGACAAAGGAAAAAGGTAAAGATGTGAAAAAGGCTTTAGAAAATCTACTTCTTTTTCCTTCTTTCTTTCTTTCTTTTTTTTTTTTTCCTCACCTTTTTCCATAACTCAATCTAAGGGGACTTGGGGAAAAATACATTTTCCCTCTTCCTATCTTCCATTCTAAATTTTGGAAGCTTCCTCAAATGTTCTCCATCTCTCCTGTCTGTAGATATTAGCGCTTTCCTTAGCCTGGAAGATTATTCTTCTTTCCTACCCCACTGCATTGCTAGGCTTCCTCTGCTAAGATTTTACTTAGAATCAATTTCCTCCAAAAAAAATTTCCTTGGTAGTTGAAAATTACCCTGATATCACAGCTATAGCATTTTTATGCTGAACCTAATTATCGGTCTGTCTGCCTGTTTGTCCCTTGGATGAGTCTATAAGCAGTCTGTTAGGAGCCACATCCAGCTTATCCTATCAACAAATAAGTACAAGGGAAACAATATGGAAGAGCTCTGAAAATTCAGAGGGCTCTAACCCTTCCAATGGGGCAGGCCAGGGATTTCCTACTCACTTTGATTCTCTACTGTTCCCTAGAGGGTTTTATTTGCTCCTCAGACCTTGGAAACTGTTACCAGAATGAGTGTCTTTGTTTGGAGATCTTATCTGTGTGCTCTACCACAGGGTGTCATTTTCTTCTATCTCCCCAGCCAGGCATTCCTCTTTCACCTCTGTTCTGTAAGTGATGGAGCCTGTCATCCTGGATGTAGTGCAAAAACTACAGTGTAATCTCGCTTTCTTTCAGGGCTACTGACCAGAAGAAACAAAAACTGGACCGATTGGGCTCCCCTGATGTGGAGCAGTCAGTGGCTCTGTAGTTTCCCTCTGTGTTTAGAATTCTTTATCTGGCATTGCTGGCAAATCAGCAGGCCTACAGATCAACTGAGGCCTTATCTCCAGAGCTGGTGCTTCAAAGAGATATGTGCACACCATTCCCCTGGGTTAGATATGCTATGTCAGTGAGAGATGGGAGTAATTTGGGATCAGTCGACTTAACACATATAACACAACCCATCAACTTTTTTTTTAAAGCAAAGTTTATTTTCCCCCATTGTAAAAGTAATCCATGTTTATTATAGAAAAATTGGCAAAATAATGAGAAATAAAAATTTTTTAACAATTCAATATATTTCATGCAGTTCTTTTTAGTTTTTACTATACTATTTCTTGTAAATCTTATGGTTATATAGATTTCAAAACACATCTAAATTGTGTACTGGCTTTTTAAAATGTAAAAACATAATTGAGCATTCCCCCGAATTTTATATTATTGGGTAAACATCATTTTAATGGCTGCATAATTGTTTATGCAGAAAAACTTATTTAACCACTTCCTCATTGTTAGATATTTAGGTGGTTTCCAGTATTTTTCTTCTGAATTGTTATGAATGTTATTGAACATTAAGCTTTTCTAAACTTATACTTACTTATTTCCTTAGGGTAGATTCCTAGAAGAGAAAATTACATAAATATTTTAGGTTCTTGGTACATATTGCAAGACAGTTTGACAGAAAGGTTCTACAATTTTAAGCTGCTACCAACAATGTTTGAGAATTCCAGTCTATTACATACCAGTCAAGACTAGACAATCTCTTTCAAGTTTGTATACTTTTCATATTTGATTGAAAAAAAATCATCACAGGCTTAATGGCTTTTCTTTCATTATTAATAAATGTAAATAAACATTTTCCACATGCAAATTCTTTCTTTTTTGCATAATCTATTCATGTCCTTTTCCTACCTTTGTATTAGGACCTTTAATATTTTTCTTGTTAATTTTCATGAGAAATAACTCTTATCTTCTATGTATATGTCTCAAATACTTTTTTCCATTTTGTGCTTCCCATTTGATTTTGTTTTGTCTGAGGCTCAAAAGTTTAAAAAACTTTTTATACTTCAATGCATTGCATTATAACATTGTGTTATCTCCTGTTACTTTTAAACTTTAATGGTCTCTCTCCTGGAGATTTGATTACCATTCTTTTTGCTTGTTTACATTGTTTACATTCGTTTGTTTGGTTAATGACTGTAGTGATGAAGAACCCAAAATCTAGAGTCAGAAGGTCTGAATTCAGTACCAGTTCTACTACCCACCAGTTCTATAATGTGGGACAGTTTACTTAAACACCCAGTGCCTTGATTTTTCTCATCTTAAAAGCTTAAAGTAAGAGCTATGTAAGTATTGACTACTAGTATTTAATAATTGCACATTTATAGTGTTCTAATATCTTTTAAAGCTAAGCTTTATTTTCCTATTTTTCAAATATTTGGATAGTTTCACCTACTTGTTTTTCAGGATGAGATTTGAATCATGCTCCTAAAAAGACTTCAATAAGAATTTTATTAGTTTTCTTTACTCCCCTCTCACCCTTTCCCGTGCTGGGGCTCTAACCCAGAGGTTTCCAACATGCTTCCAACCCACTCCACCACTGAGCTACACCCAGTCCTTCCACCTTTTTTCGTGTTGGTTTTAGCAGTGTGTATAGCATAGTAAGAGGCAGTGGTGTAGTGGTTAAGAGAAAGAATTAGAGAATCAGATGCATGTAGCTCTGCCATCTTTTCAACTTTATCACTTTCTAGCTGTCAAGTTATTTCTCTATGATTCAGTTTCCTTATTTCTAAAATAAAATATACAGAAAGAAAATCCAAATGTTCATCAACTGATGAATGAACAAACAAAATATGTCTATACAATGAAATATTATTTGGTCATAAAAAGGAATGAAGTATTACATGTGCTACAACATGGATAAACCTTGAGAAATTATGCTACATGAAAAAAACAAGTCACCAAATACCACATATTATTTCATTTATTTGAAGTGTACAGAATAGACAAATCTACAGACAGAAAGTAGGTTTATGATTGCTTAGACCTTAGAAAGATGGAAAGAATAGGGAGTGATAACTAAAGAATACAGGATTTCTAGTTAGGTCTCAAATGGTTTTATGGTATTGATGGTGCTAAAATGATGTCTCAGTTTCCTTGACATAGAGACACTTGGAATTTTAGTGCTAACTACATTGAAAAATTTACAACTTAAATATGGGGATTCCCCTAACACATGAAACTAATTCAACATACAATGGGTAGTCATGCTTATAAATCAAATGACTACTACCTACTACCTTCTCTATTCTAGAAAATCCAAAATCTTGGGGTAAATAGAGGAAGAGGATCCAGAGAAAATACAGAGAAGGAAGGGTAGCATAGACAGAAAGAAAAACCAAAAGGAAAATAATATCAAAAAATTGACTAAAGAGTTTCAGGGAGGGAATTATTATTATTTTAGTATTACACAAAAGTCAAATCAAACAAAGGTTGAGAATTATCAATCTATAGCTATTAAGGGGTCATTCATATCTTTAGTATGAGGAGGAGCCTCAATTTCAGTGGGCTAAAAAGGAAATGCGGGATGATGATAAAAAGATATATGTTATCTCAAGACATAGGACTCTAGTCCCAACAGGTAGGTGTTTCATGAAACATCATATTCAAACCTTGTAAAGCCTTATGAGGGAAGAACAATTATTGCCCCCATTTTGCAGATAAGCAAACAGACTTTGAGATCCAAGGTCATGTAAGAAGGAGATCTTTATCTCTCACACACACTTGTCTGACATCAGACTCAGAAAGAACTCTTTAGCACTAATTATACTGCTAATTTTTATAAGAGTTGTGTTAACTTAGTGAAATCCTGAGAATCAGAGTTTCTCAGAAAGGGAAGGGATTCGAACCCTATTCATTTTAGTTCTGTTTCAGTGCTTTCTTCTTAGATTCTTTTTTAAAATACCTTTATTTTATTTATGTGTTTTATGTGGTGCTGAGGATCAAACCCAGTGCCTCACCCATATGAGGCAAGCGTTGTTCTACCACTAAGCCCTGATCCCAGGCCTCTTAGATTCTTAAAACCAGAATATGTCTTTAGCTATCTTCTCCTTACATAGTTTATTACTCTACTTTATTTGGTTTTGAATCTATTTCTCATTCTATAATTTTTTCCCTGAGGAATCACCCTTTCTCTCATATGTCCATATGTTTGGTTAGTGCTGACCTCACATGTCATTCAGTCTTCATGGGTTAGAACATGGTATAACCTCTGGTCACTGTGATAATTTTAGGAATAAGCTTGCAACCCAATTCAAGGTACTATGAGTCATATTCAAGACTTGCATCATATTGTCATGGAAAATAAGTTCTATTTTCTCTTAGACTTAATCTGGGGAGGATGTAGACCTGGAGCAGTAGTAAACTATCCATCTGAGAATGAAGCCTAAACTTAGGAGAGCAGATCCAGAACATGGAGAGATTTGGGATCCCAGTACTATCATTTCAGCCCTTGGCTCAACCACCATTTGAGGACAACACCCCTGTACCTTTCATTTCATGAGCTAAAAATTTTTATTTGATTAAGTCAGTTTGAATGGAGTTTTCTCTCACAGGATATGAAGAGAGACCTAATGCATGGCTTAGGTCTCTGCCTGCATGTTATTTCCTCTCTCAATAGAATATTAGCCTGAGTGCCCAATCCTGCCATGTTTCTCTTTACACTCCATTCCTACCAATGCATAGGATAGTGTCTTGTATATAGCAAGTGCTCAGCAAATGCCTGAGGGAGTCTATAGAATTGAATGTGGGTTGATTTCACAACATTCCCTAAAAGTTGCTTTAGAAAAGTCTCCTCTCTGTAAGCTTGCTGACTGATACTTTTGTCTCTTAATCACAAAGGTAATCTGCAGAAGGGGTTCCAAATATTTGATCTTTCTGTTTGTTTGAATTCACGTTAAACTGAAACTTAGTGTAAATATGTACTTGGAATGCTCACTGCGTGCTCCAACAAAACAGATTGAAAGATGCAGAGTGGATTGCTCTTGAATCAGTGGCTCAACAAAATGAGATGTTTACTTTCCATTCTTTGTTTGTAAAAAACCGGTTTTTCTTTGGAGTTTGATTCCTTTCACACAAAGCTACTGACATCCTCTCAAGTAAAAAAGGAAGGAGAAATAGGACAGTTTTCTGTTTCTTACTAAAAAACCTTGGTAGCAATTCGGTACCAAAATGGCCATAGGCTATTGCTGCTGTGTACTGTTTAGGAACATTGCTCTTTTGAGCTGGACCCATTAAGTCTGAAAGACATAGACAGAAATACTTTGAGAACACACTGAGGAACACTGTTAAACAATGTGTCATAGCTTTGAACATCTGGGTAATCTTGATTTTCTTGTATTAATAACTGCTGAGACGATTGTTTCCCACTAGAGGAATATAATGAATTAATCATATTTAATATTCCAGTTAATCACAACTATAACTATAGTTGATTCTTACTGAAGAATTATCACATACCAAGCACTATTCTAAGCATTTTATACATATATATAAAAGGTAGTATCTATAAAAGGTTTTTACAGATACAGAACTGAGGTACAGCAAAATCATCTCTTGTTCAAGGTCATACAGGTTGTAATGGAAGAGCTAGGATTCACACCAGGTAGTCTTGCACCAGATCTTCTGTTCTTAACCATTGTGCTTTACTTCTCAGAATATTTGCACAAGTAAGTTGATAAGCTTGTGGGGATATAGGAATGTGACCTTTTGGGAAAGGCATCTTTTGACAGCTATTGAAATTTAAATTACATTTACCTTTAACTTAATCTAGGAACATGTTCTATAGAAGTAATTGACATGTATTGAAGGATTTGCACACAAGAATATTTATTGTGGGCTGGGTACATAGCTCAGTTGGTAGAGTGCTTGCCTTGCAAGCACAAGGCCCTGGGTTCAATCCCCAGCACCACCAAAAAAAAAAAAAAAAAAAAAAAGAATATTTATTGCTATATTATTAGTTGAGGATAGAAAATCCTGAGTATTTATCAATAAATAAAATTTAAATTAATAGTGATGCAATTTTACTTGACAGGAACATCTTGAATGATTTGGATCAAAATCTACTGACCTCAAGGGTTATCATGGTTTATCATTAAATAAGGAAAGCAAATAGCAGAGAACTATGTGGAGTGTGGTTCATTTTTAGCAAACAATGAGCATATATATGTATACATATACATTTATATGGTGTATATGTGTGTATATCTATGTCTAGTTCCATAGTTTTATGAGAATTGAGTGGAATTAAGGTACATAAGGGTGTTAGTATTTGAAGGAAGGTAGAGAAGAAATAGGCAAAAAGAAAAGTAAGGAAACAATGGCTAAAACAATATGGAACATTAGGCGTGGCAATAATGTCAAATGAAAAGGTGAAATATAAAATTCTATCAGATAACTGTGCATGTGTAATTCTTAACTATGTATTTAAGGAAAGCTAGATGGCAACAAGAATAAATGTTAAATCAAACATTAATTGGATTAAATAACAATTGTGAGAAAAATGTTTTCTTGGACTTTAGTTGTTTAATATAGAATTTTTAAAATAAGGAATCATTAATGTGGGGGAAAAGGGATTATGCACTTTTTTAGGATAGGAGCAAGTCTTAAACCCAGAGGAGAAATTAAGTTTAAATTAAGTAGTGACCAAGTTATTGCGATATGAATATGGGCTCTGAGGACTGTAGTGGAGGTAGCATTACCAAGTTTCCTGCCTGGGAGACAAAGAGGAAAAAGTCAAGGCAGCACTGTGCTGGTGTGAGACTGACATTCATGTTCCTGATTTGTGACTTGTTTGGTCTCAAATCACAGCAGACTTGGGAATATACGAAGTTGAAATTCCCACTACCAATTCTAGAGCTCTGGAAACATCTTTATCTCTACTACAAAGATGTCTATCCATCCAGCTATCCAGCCAGCCATTTCATGCAGCAAAGGCTACATGGCTACAACATGCCAGGTACTTATTCTGTGGTAAAGTTTGTTCTACCACAGAAAATAAACATATTCTTTTCTTCCTCTTAGAAACCTTATCTGTACATAAGTGTATTCACTTAAACTGCACACTATGCAAAAGATAAAGGAAGGGAATTCTTTTTCTTTTATTGGGGTTCAAGTGGCATTAGGGAGCTACTTTTTACTAGTAATGGCTGTGTTAAATATCCATTATCCATCATGGTATATAAGGCTCTCCATAATCTGACCCTGATCCATTTTCCCAGCATCTTCTACCACTTCCTACCCTCTATCTATACCACACCACATTTCTTCCTGCTTCCAGAACATAGCATTATTTTGTAAACCTGTTTGCCTTTGGAAATTGATATCACTCTTCCTGCAAAACTCCTACTTATCCTTTAAGAATCATCTCAAAAGTCAACTTTATGAAGCTTTCAGTTAAGAATTCTGAATTTATCAGAAATTTCTCCATTCTTCTTGTCATTACCAATTGTTTTTGTTGCTGTTGCTGTTTGTTTGTTTTTAATACTATAGTAAGTTCAATAAGTTGTAAATCTGTGAAATAAACCACCTATGTACCAGTGAAATTCTAATGACAATGAATAATGATTCAGAGCAATCAGGAAAAATCATCTAGAAGATAGGAAAAGTTCCCAAGCTTATAGAATTTTACTGTGACTTGAGTGAAAGAAAAAATCTACAACTCTTAGGAAGATTGTTTAGTTCTAAAGCACATAAAAACAATCTGAGAAGCAAACATGAGCAATTCACAACCTAGCATTGTTCCAAGGGGTGAAATTTCCTCACTGGAGGTAAGATTTGAAGTATTTGCAGGTCTAAGACAAAATTGCCCCTAATGAGATAAATACAGGGAATTATCAATTTTAGTCCCATTAATAAAAACATCCTTATTATGAGATGACATAATAGAATATCTTAGCAGGGCCCACAAAGTTATATTATAACTATAATTCAGCTTTCTATGTGCCTTAATAACAAGGAACAAAAGTATCCCACAATATATAGTAGTGTTAGTATTCCAATCTATTTGACAGTTTTTATTGACAATTGTTAAAGAAGCATTGTGGTGTCTACTTTTGGTGTTACATGCATTTTACTTATCATGAACCAGGCTAGCAGTCCCCTATCATCCTTGGGCACTGAACACCACAAGATTATGGATTGTCAAAGCAGAGGGAGAGCTCTTGAAAGGTGGAAATCACTGAGACATAGGCCATTAAGTTTCAGTCTTTAGTCCACAACATTCATAGTGAATGGTATTTACATGAATGGCTCCTATGAAAAATTCTAAGCTGATGTGAGTTCCCAGTATGCTACTTCTAAGCTCCATTTCTTCCTCTCCACTTAAGAAAGTCTGTAAGTTACAAGAGAGTACAAGGTTGCTATAGAGATACCCTTGAATTTGCTCGAATTTTTGAACAATTTGTTGTTTTCTAGCAGCCCCACTTAGCCTATGTTCTGTTTTGAGGATGAGATCTGTAAAGGATTTTATCAAGTGAATGACATGATTATATCTGTATTTTAAAAATATAGAATGATGGCTATGTAGACTGTTACTATAATATTTGGACAAGAGATAGTGGTGGCATAAATCAAGGTATGACAGTGATGATGGAGAAGAAAGAATAAATTTGAGAGGTGTTTGAGAGGTGTTTGCAGGAGAATTAATAAAATTAATGAATACTGCTGGTGGGGGAGGGTGGTGAAAAAGGAAAAGTTATTGTTCAAATGAATGGAGATATAGTAGAATTAATAGAAAAAATTACTAATAGAAAAAAGGACTATAGGATAAAGAGCTGGTTTGGGGTAGGAGAAGACATTTTACTATATATACTCTGAGTTTGAGGTTCACAAGAGAGTTTCGAGGTGGAGATGTCAAGTACGATGTCAAAAATACAGGTCTAGAGAGTAAGACAGAAGTAAAAATGTATGTATGTGTAAGATTAATTGGATTGTGAATAATAATTGAAGTCATGATAATGGTGTGCAAAGTGGAAAAAAAA
>JAJEJO010002158.1:262605-309243 GCA_020662805.1 Glaucomys volans
CCAGTGCCTCACACATGCTAGGCAAGCACTCTGCCACTAAGCCACAACCCCAGCCCCAGATTTAATTTTTTAAAAATGTTTCCTGGTTGTCAGTGGACCTTAATTTTATTTATTCATATGTAGTGCTAAGAATCCAACCTAATGCCTCACACATGATAGGCAAGTGCTCTACCACTGAACCACAACTCTAGCCCCAAAGATTTAATTTTTAATAATGAAAATTATATGCACAAACAAAATCACAAGGGACAATTTTCCTCAAATGGCCATTTTAATCTCATATCTGGAATAAATTTATAATGAGTGAATCTAGTTCTTCCTATAATAAAACTTTGCACCCAGCCAACTAGCTGGTCAGTCATTAACATGCGCTGAGCACACACTGTACAGGATGGTAAACTTGAAGTAGAATTGAAAACACCAGTATTGACTTCCTGGCCCTCCAGAAAGAACAGCCAGTGAAATATGGAGGGGAGAGTTCCAGATTCACCTTGGTGTTCTGACCTGCACTGGAGGGAGACCAGAAAAGTATTTTGGTTACAGTGCCCTGTGGTGATTCAGGTTCATTCCTAGTGGGTCTGAGAGTCTGTCTCACACTGGGACTCAGCATTTTCTCCAGATTCTATCTGGAAAGATCTAAAATTTCAGTTTTATTACAAAGTTGGTCTTCCTGAAGTTGCACCCATCATGTGCCAGCTGTGTGACCGATGTTCTGAGAGCTGGCTGATAATGATGTTGAAGATAAAACCATTATGACTTCATTTACATCTGAGAATGCAAATATAACCACATTTCTTTAATTTCTTCAGTTAATCCCACTGCTTCATGTGCCATCACTAGTAGGAAGTTCAGTGTCTTTCTCTCCTCAATTAAGAAATCAGAACATTTCCTCAGTCCAAAGGTTTTGGACCCACTTCCAAAAGCCAGGTTCAGAGAAGAACAGTGAGCTAACCAGTCCAAAGGCTTCTTTGTTCTGCTCCTGTCCTCAGTAGGCCTTCATACTCTACTGGGTTTGTTTTCTGCTGAAGTGATTCCATTGCTGTTCTTGGCTACAGGAATCACCAGGCTTTGCCTCCAAGGTTCAGCTACTCAGGTCCCTTGGTATACTGTGTTCTATCATTGTTTCCCAATGGTATCTAGCTTCAGTCACACAGTTTTGCTGGTCCAGCACTCCACAGATAGTCCTTCCTATGGCAGGTGCCCTCTGGAGCCCTTGTTCTTTCCTGTTGACAGATCTCAGTGAATACCACCCCAATCCACTTGAGATCCAATGATTTAGAACCACAAAGAGAAAGGATCAGAGCCTCTTTTCCTTTCCCCTTCCCAGGGCTGCTTTCTTGCATAGCTCCAGGAATATCATCCATATTGAAACCCTCAGGATACATCCAGCACTATATAAATGTACAATGTAAATGATGCCCCCTGCAGCTGGGCAACCCAGCACTGACTCACCCACCTAACCCCCAACTCCAGCTTTCTACCCAAGGGGAGGGGAAAGAACAGATCTTTCAAGATTAATCTATCCCATTATTCTCTCTTTCTAAGACAGTAGGTCTCAGAGTTGTGTAATTCACATGACTTTTGCAAAATAAAGATTCATTCCCATGTGATTTTCTGAAGTTTGTTTTTTCATTTTTTAAAAATATATTCTCTGGTCCTCTAGGCACCCCATTACATAAATAATAGCTATATTTATTCAGCAGATGTGGCACTTATACTTTACATACCTTATCTCATCTGTCTTGCAGAAGAATTGTGAGTCTAATAGTGGAGCTAAAACATACAAAAATTACAAAGTAGAATGTAACAAAAATTATCTGAGTGAGGGAAGTTCAGTGTGCCAAGGGAGCTCAAAGAAGGGGTTATTTCTAACCAGAGAGGATCTTTCAGTCAACATTCAATACACAATAATAATTGTGTGCCTTTTAGATCCTGGTGTCAGGAATCTCACAGACCATGGAGTAAAGGACAAGGCAACAGATTACCTCCACAATGTGATGTCATTTGATGACTGCAATCAGGCCATCAGGGCAAGTTTTTTGGAAGGGGTGGCATGAACTACAAGTGTTGAAGGCTTGAGGAGCTTCTAAGCAGACCGGGGTGGGGATCCCTGATATCTCAGGGTTGCACCTGGTTCTCAACACACCAGCCCCATCCTTGCGTAGGAGAGAGAGAGAAAGAGAGGGAGAGGGAAAGGGGGAAGGAGAGAGAGATATGGAGAGGGAGAGATGGAGAAGGAGAGGGAGAGGGGGAATGAGAGGGAGATGTGGATAGGGAGAGGGAGAGGGAGACAGAGAAAGAAGCAAGGAGTCATTAATTTTCCCATTCATTTCTCCTCTGAGGCCCTCATTTTGAAGACTTTAATGGTAACCAGTCCTTCCCCTCCATACAACTGTTTTTTTCCCCACTGCAGATTGCACTTCACTTTTCCTTACTTAACTCCATACAGTTTGTGACCTCCTCTCCAATTTACCAATTCTGATTCACATGTTCCCTTTTTCTTCCACAGAGCAGAAACAGCCAGCTTTTGGATTTCCAAACTTCTTGGAAAGAGGCCAAGCTTCCATAAACTCCACAATATTATTGTGTGAATTAAAATGTTCACATGCTATCAACCATGCAGTTACTCTAACATTTATTTTGGAAAATATTACATTCGGAAAATGGGAAGCATTCCAGAGCATTCCCTTACCTTGAAATATCAGTAGACACAAGGGTATTCTGAGATCATTTCTTGCTCAAAAGTTAGCAAATAATCTGTACAAATAGACACATAAAATTGCCTTAAGTAACATTAGCTAAGGACTCTAGGGGTTAAAAACTTCCTATAGTCTTTGCTGGGAAATTTGGGACAAAAGGCTGCAATTCTAATTCACTGAAGCAAACTTTCAAAATGTCTTTGAGTTAACTCCCACTTGGCTCTAATTGAACATTTCTTTTCCAATCACTGATGATTGGACCTTGCTAAGTTGCACTTTTTCCAAGATCTTACATGCTTTAAACTCCATCCCTCTGGCTATAACAGGCAAAGCAGTTCAGATCCCTAGAGAGAATGATAGATATAGAAACCCTAAAGGCTCAGCACCCTATGTCCCCCAAAGTCCATATATTCCTCCTTACTCTCCTCTTCCATCCCTTTCTTCTCAGCTTGGTTTTGCAATGCTAAAGCCACAAGTGGAGAGAACCACAGGGTCATATTTCTCAGGAGAATCTTTACCTCTTTTGAAAGGTGGCTGAATTCCTAGTGACTGTGTGTTTGCAGGATCAAAATACAAATGAGATTGGAGGGCCTTGAGAAAAAAGACCTGGAAAGATGGATAAGATGAGGTTCTTCTTGGGTGTTCTTTCAGGTTTTTAAAGACCTGAAAGAATTCATTGTTGTCCACCATCTTGTTTATGATAGAGAAAATCTAATATGTGTTTGTGTGTGTGTGTGTGTGTGTGTGTGTGTTTGTGTGTGAATGCATAGAGAAAAAGTAAGACAAATACAAAAAAAAAGATTACCTCTGGGAAAGGAAGTAAAATTAAATAGGGGTAAAAGCAGTCTCTTGAATCGTATATAGATCTATCTTTTTTTTTCTTTACTTTGAGAATGTATATGTGTAATGTGTGGGTAATTAAACATAAAATGATTAAAATACATTGAAAAAACATTTTTAAGAATGATATAGAATTCTATTTACTAACACAGAAAGCTAGCCAAGAAATACCAAGTTAAAATTAGCAAGTTTAAAGTGACATCCTAAGTTCAGTTTGGGGCAAAAACGTAAATACTTCCACACAAAATTAATAGTACATGCATAGAAAAAATCATGAATAAAATACAAGAAATTATAACTGGTTATTTCTGGGGGAGTTATTTGAATAACTCATATTGGTATGTGGTATGTGTTGGTTTTTCCACCAAACTAATTGATTGAGATTATAATTTCCTTGTTTACTTGATATTGCTTTCACAAGCCTTACTGAGTTTAATGGATGTTATCCATTAAAACATGTAACACTGCCAGGCATGGTGACGCACGCCTGTAATCCCAGCACTTGGGAGGCTGAGGCAGGAGGATCGTGAGTTCAAAGACAGCCTCAGCAACTTAGCGAGGCCCTAAGCAACTCAGTGAGACCCTGTCTCTAAATAAAATACAAAATAGGGCTGGGGATGTGGCTCAGTGATGGAGTGTCCCTGGATTCAATCCCAGTACCAAAACAAAACAAAACAAAACAAAAAACAAAAAAAACCCCATGTAACACTATGCAGATTGACCTGAGATCTTACCTCTTCCCAAATGATAATGTTCATGGGAGAGTCTCATGTTTAATAAAGATTCCAGCTTTCACATCTGTGCCTGACTTAAACAAGAAGTTCCTTCTGCTGCAAATTCCCTTCTTCCTTTTCTTCTCCTGATTCATCCCTCAATACCAGCATAGTCATTAGCTTTTCCCAAATCCCTAGATGGAATTATTAATTTCCACTTTGTTCCTCTAACATTTGTAACATACTTCTATTTCTACAAGCTACTTCATGTATTCTAGTTCCTTTTTTAACCTGTCTCTTCTTTTGAATTGTCAGCTACAAAGAGCAAGGATAAGATCTTACTTTTTCTGTGCCTGTCTGCTATGGTTTGAATATGAGGTGTCCCCCAAAAGCTCGTGAGACAATGTAGCAAAGTTCAGAGATGGAATGATTATATTCTGAGAGTTATAGTCTCATCAATGAATGCATCCTTTTGATGGACTAGTAATTGAAATGGATTACTGGGTGGTAACTACAGGTAGGTGGAGCATGTCTGGAAGAAGTAGGTCACTTGGTGTGTGCCTGTGGGGATTATATTTTGCCCCTGGTTCTTCTTGTCTCTTTGCTTTCAGGCTGCCATGAGCTGAGCAGCTAACCTTCTGCCACACTCTTCTGCCATGATACTCTCTGCCTTGCCTCAGTCCAAATTGGCAGTCAGGTGACCATGGACTAAACCTCTGAAACCATGAAACAAAACGAACTTTTCCTCCTCTGAGTTGTTCTTGTCAGTATTTTGAACACAACAATGAAAATCTGACTAATACAGTGCCTCAGAACTTAATATATGAACTTCACTTAGAAGGTATTCATTTAAGGGGCTGGGATGTAGCTCAGTGGTAGAGCATTTGCCTAGCATATGTGAGGCCTTGGGTTTGATCCCCAGCACTAGAGGGAAAGAAAAAAGGTGTTCAATTAAAATGTTTCCTCCAGCTTTTCCTAAAACATGAGTTTAAAATCCAACAAATCCCAAACATGGCTATCCATATCACCTGGAGAGATATATAAAAACACAGATTTTGATAACCCTCTCTAACTATTCCAAATACAAATATCTAGATGATTTTTTTCTCTTAATTTTCTCTCTTCCTTTTCCTTCATTTTACATTAGAGGCAATTCAATCCAAAATCATTAGCTGGATCTGAACAAGGTAGGCATCTACATGGTGGTGGGGATGGAGACTTTGCATAGAGTGACAAAGCCTAAGTTAGGTGAGGAGGTTATGGGTGGGAAGATTATAGAAGTTGGAAATCAGAACCTGAGTAGAGTAAGGAGGGCATCCATGAAGAAAGTGATGCAGTGGTGGCCTGAGAACCGTGTTGGTGTCAGAGCCTAATGGGGTCAGAATGGTGAAGTAGTCCAATCAAAATGAGGCATATTTCTATGCAGCAACATTCTGCTTAAATAGAATGCTAAAGTTCCAGATAGGTAAGAAGAGTATCTTCATGGATGTTAGGGAGTGAGATAAGATTAATAAATAATTTATTGATGAGCATTTCCTTACTGTTGGAGAGTTACAAATATGGAACAGGAGAAAACTAGAATGACTCCCCTAATCTTGGAATAGAATGGGAGGCTTATAGAATTTTCAATATAGAAAGATACAGAAGCAAATATAAAGATGTGTGTGTATATATAAATCTGTATATCTCTAGCTATCTAGATTAGCATATATATGCATATTGATTGCTCTGTCTACTTGAAGGGTTGCTGAAACAACAGTACCACAATAACATGGGGGCATCCCTAGCATCTATTTTCTTGATTTACATATACTTCACTAAGGCACCTGAATTCTATGAAGAATTTGTTGACTCTAGTGCTGTGGCAGTGAAAGCAAAAAAAGAACTTGGATATCTTGTGTCAAAAGCCAGACTATTCAAAGAATAATAGGGGTAGGTCTAAAGTGCACAATCAGTAGCTTAAAAGAGCTTCCAATAGTCAGAGTTGGGATAATTTGAGAATCAAAATGAGTAATGATATTAATGTACTATAACCCATTAGGTAAAATAGGAATCCATGTGTGTATTCTAATATAAATAATTGAGTTGAAAGTTTGATGAGGAACAGCATATTTACATAGTCTTAAGGTTCTTTCCCATTAAAAATGTATTAATTACACAGAGAATAGGAGTGACTTGATAGTGGAGAAGCCTGACAGACACCATTTACCAAGTAACCAGGGTACCCATAACCAGTAATGGAAGAAATTGAAATTGTGTGCCATCTCTGATAGGATGCAGTGAGAAGAAAATGGCATCATTTCTATGTTACTCCTTTCAGATATGCATAATCAATCTAAGGGTGAGGAAATTTTTGACAAATAAATTGAAGGACTATAATTTCATAATGTCAATGTCATGAAACTCAGGAAAGACTGAGGATCTGTTTTCAGAGTGAAAGACACTAAAGAGACAAGACATAAATACAACATATGATTCTCTACTCTGCTTTCACTATAAAGGATATCGAGGGAAAAATTTATAAAACTTGAATGGAGTCCAAGGAGTAGAGAGTAATGAAGTGTTGATGTTAATTTTCCCGGTTAGATGATTTGTTATTGTTGCTACATAAGGGGACATTATTATTTATAGGAAATACTTAAGATTTGAAAATACTAGACTACCTTGCCAACAACCAACACTTAAATGTTCAGAAAAAAAAATTTTACTTGTATTCTTCTTGCAACTTTTCTGTAACTATTATTTCAAAATAATAAGTAAAAAAATGAAATAAACTTTCAGGGCATCTGTGGGATTAAAAAGCTCTTCAGGTGATTCCAATAACTCAGGCTTGGAAACTATTGGGTGCTAACAATGTGAATGGATCCTTATTTATTAACTTGGATTTTCCTTCCTCATATTCTTTCATCATATGAAAACATGAGTTCCTAGGCATAACCTGAAATCCACTGAATCAAAATCTCCAGAGGTAAAGCATGTATATTTTTATTTATAAAAAGTAAATCTTAGGATCAGAAGTTTGGGAAACACCACAATTCACCATGGAGGTAACTGAAACTTTTGTCCAAAGCATGTAAGCAGTGGGCAAAGAAATGAAACTAGGGAATTAAATTTGTGCACTGAGGTAGGTTAGTTGACAGAGCAGAGTCAGACAACATTTTCTGCAGGTGGTCTGCAGTTTTATGTTTCCTCATGCAAGCTGGGAAGGTCTCTGTTCCAGGCACTCAGGCTGGAACCAGCAGGGTTCAGGCAGAGGAAACTTGGTAAAGCTAACTACATTTGAGAGGCCATCTCAGCTTGCTGAAAGGTTTGTGCAGGCTTCATGACTTGACTGCCAGCCCTCCTGACTAGCACAGGCTTGCATTCTTTGCTTGGCTCTGAAGGCCCAGATTACTCTGGGTCCTACATAATGCTGAATTTTCACTCATGTGCCTGGCAGTTCTATGGGATGTAAACTAAAGATTTTAAGGTGTGATTAGAAAATTTTCATTTATTTATCTAGAAAAAAACAACTACTATTTTTCTTGGTTAAGATTGCGTGTGAGTGTGTGTGTGTGTGTGTGTGTGTGTGTTGTATTAGGGATTGAGCCCAGGGGTACTCTACCAGTTGAGCCACAACCTCAGCCCTTTTAAAAATTTTATTTTGAGATAGGGTCTTACACTAACTTGCTAAGAGTCTTGTTAAGTTGCTGAGGCTGGCCTTGAACTTGCTTCCTGCCTCAGCCTCCTGAGGCAGGTGTGTTCCAGTATGCCCAGCTTCTTGGTTAAGATTCTTAAGTCATCCAAGTTCCCAATTTTTTTTAATCCATAAAATGATCTGTAGCAAGAGGTTGGGGTTGTAGCTCAGTGGTAGAGCACTTGCACCACATGTGGGTTCAAGCCTCAACACCACATAAAAATAAATAAATAAAATAAAGGTATTGTGTTCATCTACAACTAAAAAATTTTTTAAAATGATCTGTTGTGAGGATTATAGGCAAATATTAGTAAACACATAAATATCTAAAGCAATATCTAATTCAACAAAATGACAATTATCATTGGTACTTTTTCTATTATTATTATTCTTTCTCAATTGGCAATTTTTCTTACCTTTTCTTGTTGCTTCTTGTTTCCCAAACCCCTTCCAAATGTACTACCTTCTTGTATTATCAACTCTCCTCAACTACTAATAACCAATAAAGACATAAAACATCTAAATAACACTAATTTAAAACTTTAATTGTACTTTTTATTTTACAAGCAAAAAATGTACTATTTCATCCCTGGCATTTACCTGGATTTTGTCTTTACCCAGGATGCAAAGATGATTTTTGAAAGGCAAATTCCTAGGGCTCATCATCTGGTAGGAATAATAGAGTAGGTATTGGTCAAGTACATGCTTAGAGATTTGTAAACAACCTTTCATTCTCTTTGGTGGCAGGGTGTGGGGGGGTATCTCATTCCTTTAGTAGTTATGGTATTTTAACAGGAAACTCCCCTTAGAACTAAACAGTCCTGTCTTTCCTTCCTTCCTTCCTTCCTTCCTTCCTTCCTTCCTTCCTTCCTTCCTTCCTTCCTTTCTTTCTTTCTTTCTTCATTGGGGGGTTGAACCTTGGGGCACTTTACCATGGAGTCACATCCCCTGTTCTTTTTAAAATTTATTTTGAGACAGGGTCTTGCTGAGTTGCCTAGAGTCTCACTAAATCCTGAGGCTGGCCTTGAACTTGCAATCTTCCTGCCTTAGCCTCCTGAGTCACTGGGATTACAGGTAGTCCCCTCATTTCTGAGAATCATAGACAAGGACTTGCCTGACTGGCTGATTGACCTCTACTGAGATGGCAAGTAAGTATAGGACAGGGAAGGAGACATTTAAGTAAAGATGGGGAGGAAACACTGGAGACAGAGGCTGCTGTGGAGTGTAGAAAGGGTGTTATGGTTTGGATGTGAGGTGTCCCCCAAAAGTTCATGTGTGAGACAGTGCAAGAGGGTTTAGAGGAGAAATGATTGTATTATGAGAGCCTTAACCAAATCAGTGAATTAATCCCCTAATGAGGATTAACTTAGTGGTAACTGAAGGTAAGTTGGGTATGGCTAGAGGAAGTGGGTCATTGGGGGTATGCCTTTGTGGTTATATATTTTGTATCTGGCAAATGGAGTCTCTCTCTCTCTGCTTCCTGATCATCATGTGAGCTGCTTCCCTCTACCATGCTCCTCCACCATGATGTTCTTTCTTACCTCTAGCCATGAGAAAGGGAGCCAGCTGTCTATGGACCGAGACCGCTGAAACTGTGAGCCCCTAAATAAACTTTTCCTCCTCTAAAATTGTTCTCATCAGGTCTTTTAGTAACAGCAGTGAAAAAAGCTGACTAAAACAAAGGGAAACAAGTACAATTAAGAGGCAGTAGGGGATGATTGTTGGTGGGACTGTGCAAAGTGGTTGAGGGCCAGGGTCTAAAATCAAAATGCTGAGATTAATATCACACCCCTGCCCACCATTAGGTCTTCGAGCCTGGGCAAGTCTCTTGTTTATGAGTGCCCACATTTTCCTCATTATTACAATGGTGATAGCTATATGTCACCTACACAGGATGGTGTGAAATTAAATGCTCAATAAACATTGCCTCACTTTATTTTGGTGAAAGATGTCTAGGATGATGATTGTTGCATTGGATATAGTTAGCCTTGAGAGATAGCACTGGGAGGGCCCACATGACCCAGGTATTTGAGGGACACAGGCAATACACTGCTCTTCCACAAATTTTTGCTTCTGCTTGCAAGAGAGCAGGAGAGTTGTTTGCCTTGTTACCTGCCCACAACAGTTAGAACAGTGTGGCTAACATTGCAAATACTCAGCAAACAGTTCTCAAATGAATAAGGAAGGCATGCACACCTGAAATGTGTCTTACTCCTTTATTCCTTAGAAAAACTAGTACTTCTTAAGATTTATTTCAAGTTCTTTGACTCTCCCTTGACTCATTCCTCCAGAACCCAAAGAAAAGTTCGGCACTTGTACCTCTGCCTTTATGTTCTCATACATCTTACTTTATGCTTTTATTTTAATTTCCTTATTTGTCTTTTGTATTACACAGGAGAAATGACAAAGGCATGGATTGACTGTTTTAATCTCTGGTAAAATAATACCTTGTAAGGGACTAATTTACACTTTTATTTCTGCTTAGAGAGGACTTGGTGATGTGTTATTGAGGGACAAAAGCTATAACCTCTTAGGAGATAACAGACAGGAATCCTGGGATTTGGAGTTTGGGATCCGTGGCAGGCTTTCTAAATCCTGTTGCCAAGGAAGGACCTTTGGTGACTAAGGGTCAATAGAGAACTGTTTTTGGTGGCCTGGAGACCACTTAAGTAGTCACTTTAGCTGAGGGCATAAAACAACCTATTGTCTGTGAGAGGAATGAAAATAGCACTTTTGTATTTTATGGCTGAAATGCAGAGTGGGCTTGCCTCTGGTTTTAAGGTTTGTGAAGGGCCAACATCTGAGATGGTCTGAGTGCAGCATCCCAGAACTGAAGGTGAAGCTTGAGGGAGAATGGTTGTATGTGACAGAAAGCACTGAGTGCTGAATTCTTCAGACACTGAGGATCCAGCAAGGGCATTTTTAGTTGATTATGGCATTGAGAGAATGGTCTCTTATGAAGCCACCCTCCATCAAAGTAACTATTAGCCAGTGCAGTATGCACTCTGCATCAGCTACAGGGCCAGGTTGGCACTGGGAGGCCAACTTCCAACAGCAACACCACAATGCATCAAGGGATAGCTGTGGATGCTACCAGAACTGAACTTGAAGTGAAAGTCAAATGGATTTCCCAATTGGTTAGTGTTCCCCCTCTGGGGTTCTCAGGAAACTTAGAAGAAAAAAGGGTCTCAAGAAAGTGCCACCAGATTCTCCACTAATCTAATATGAAGAGACAAGTCATTTTTGATTTAATTAGAAAAACTCTCTACATCATCATAGCTTATACGTGTTAGACTTCAATACAAGTGCTTTGGTTTCTCTCATATTGCCTGGGATATGGTATGATGGGATTATAAAGTGATCAGTATGATAAATCAGGTTGGGAACCTACTTAGGCCTCCTTTTATATTCCTCAAGCCATACAAACAGGTTATTAAAGTAGAAAGACTACATTTTATAGTGCATTCTAGATACATACCGCCAATCTACATGAGCCCTACCAGACCTGATTAAAGATGAGGACAGGTTTATCTTGTAATGTCCAAATTACTGTGGTTTAAACGTCATCTCATCTGACAAAGGAAGTCATGTCTTTTATGAGGCTTCTCTCCATAAGTAGGTCGTTCTACCTCCTGGTCCCTCACATGTTCCACAAATCTATACTGCTGTAGCCACCCTTGTGGTTCTAGATTGCTCACCATAACTCAACTACTATCACCCCTCACTTCCTGTGACCCCAGGATTGATTTCATCAAGCTATCATGGTCTCAGGGGAAAAAGAAAGGCTTTTATTCTCTTTACTAGCGGTTCCCAAGGGTGTGTACAGACCCTTCCTTAAATTTCCCACAGCATGATGAGGACAAGGCTATATAATATTTAGCTAAATTTTACAGAACATGTAAGGATATAAGAAAGGGAATTATAAAACTGACAAATTTGAAAATGACTTCTAATTCTGAATGCTCTGAGTCCCTAAGTCAAGTCACAGGCTATCATATGACCTTGGAAGGTGCCTTTCTGCCTAGTTCCCAAGACTGGGTTTCCTGGCAAGGTTTGTTTTCTTCTCCCTTTGGGGGTGACCTCCAGTGAGCTAGTTCACTCTACTAAAAGGTCCAACTCTCCAGTAGCCCCAGGAGAAACCACATTTCTCCCTCTAGTTTCTCTTTCTTAGTCTTGCCTCTCCTATCCTCATTTCCTGTTCACTCCCTCTGGGGTAACTCCAGTCTTCCCCAATTCATGGGGTCAGCCCTGTTCCTATGGCTTCTGAATGATTGCCACATTAAAACAGCATATCCAAAGGGGCACATTCTCCAAAGTCTGCATTTGAATATTACTACATGTGAGATAATAGCAGGCCAGTCTTTTTTCACTAGGAGGCCTAGTCCAGCAGTTTATCCAGTGTGACTCAAAATCAGAACAGTAGTTTCTCTAATAGTCCTAAATTCTTCACCTCCAGTTTCCTGTAAGAAGCTGTTGCAACAGGAAGCACAAGCATTTCTACTAAAATGAACAATACCACACAGGCTGGGGTAGTCTACACCCACACTTGAAACATTTCTCCAAAGGTACAGTAAGCTGTAAGTTAGATGTATTTATGACCATAGTAAAGATAATTTTAATGTTACTGTTCACAGAAGTTTACCTCTATGGAGATGTGGCTGTCCAACAAACATAACTAACTTGGTCCATTTAGATAATTTCCCCAAATCAACGATAAATCTGCTTCAAGATGACTAAAGTTTCCATCTCATGTGAAAACTACTTGAACATTGGAAATTACAATTTTGAGCCACAGTCCCAGCCCAGACTTCAAAAATCTCAGACTCATTTTTAGCTAGGGTTCTAGTTAGAAGCACTGTGTGACCATCTACTATCTGTTTGTCTTAAGGGTAAGTCTGACCTCTAAGATGAGGACCGAAGAGAAACTGGATTCCTTCCAGAGGACATAATTTTTTCCCTGCCACATAAATATGGAACTAATTTTGATTTCTTTTTGTTGAACCATAGATATCTGACTTATTAACAATAATTCAAAAAGAATTTTATAAAGGTTAAAGAATTGGTTAGCCAAATTGTGAAATTGTGATTCTGGTAGGGATTCCATTTCTGTAGTCATAGGTCATGCAGATTTAAATGAATTTGGAGGTGTGTATTTTAGTGGGTGTAGGTCATGGAGACTGTCAACTCTAATAAATCCAAACAAAAGGTAGATTTTTCTCAATACATTCTTGAATAGACTTTAGGATTTTATAATTAACCACAGCTGGCATTTGCTCACGTTTATTTCTGTTTAAATTGGCCACTAGCCCAAATAATAAAAATAGATTTTTGCCAATCATAAATTTAAAAATTACCAATGGGGAATGCCATTCTAAATTTTAAAACACAGTGGATATATAGTATACAAAAAGGAGGCACAGAGAAGTTTTTTTTTTTTCTTGGCTCCAGTTCTATTCATTCAAGTATTTATTGCCTACTATGTGCTAGGAACTATGCTAGGTCCTGCAGTTGATAGCAAGATGAAAGAGCAAACCTGCATGTCTTTGCCACCTGGCAGGGTAGATGGAAGTGAGTGGGGAGGCAGGAAACTGTTTACTAAAATAAAAAGACTCTTCTCAGGTGATAGCAGAAGTATGGACCATGGAAGCACAGAGAAGAGCAGCTGACTCTACCCACAGGTTTCCCAGAGAAGCTGAATTTGAAGTGGACCTTGAAAGGTGAGTAGAAAGGCATGAAAAAAAGGGTGAGGAATTGAATATTTATCTGATGTTTATCTTCCTACCATAAAAGTAGGGAATGGGTCTTGCTCAATGCCTTATTCTGATATCCAGCTCAGCACTTGGAACATATCAGGAGTTTTAAAATATTTGTTGACCAACAGATTGAATAGTATTTCAGGCAAAGAGAAGCACATATACAATAACAAAATAACACAATTAATTTTCCAGACTGTGGCTTATAATTTCAGCCCCATCAGCTCCTGGAAAGGAAAGAAATGCATCCTAAAAGGGCTTAAAGAGGGTAGGCCTTGTAGAAGAAACCAGAAGACCTGCATTCTAGTCCCAGCCCTGTTATTAATTAGCTACATGACTTTAAATAAATGTTTAGCCTATACACCCTTAGTTTTCTCACTTATAAAATAGTCTTTTAAGGGTATACTGTTGCAAGAAAAGAGGAAAGGGCAGGGGGCAGAGAACACTAATATGTGGGGAAAATATTGCACTGATTTTTTTCTTCTTTTTCTAAATTCGAAATTAATACATGCATCCCAGCTTTAAGAAGATAGACTACATACATACAATCACCTCATCAAAATCACAACACTGACAAAAATAGATTAATAAGTGTTCAGGGAAAGGGACTCCCATTGGATAGAAGCTGTGATTAAATAAGAAACCAGATCAATGACCTATGCCTGTTGCCATCTCAAAACTGCTGCTCTTGGTCAGGAGCAGCCCTTATGTGGGGACTTGGGTCTCTCTAGCTAAAGAGATGGAGATAGGAAGATAAAAATGGAATGAAAAGATAAGTGGTATGTAGGTTATAGAGACTTTATGAAAATGCTAAAAAATGCTTTTGGGCCATAGATCTCTTTGGCAGGAGAGTGAGGACTACAGATCCCTTCTCAGTATATAAATGTATAAAATAAAATACATAATATTATAAAAGTAACCAATTATATTGAAATACAGTTATCAGAATATTAAAATTTTGTGATGCAATATCAGACCAGAAAGTAATGTAATAAGATCTGACTGCTGCTTTACATTATATTTGAGATATCTGCCACAATTACAATGTAATATGAAAATCTTTGTGATTTCTATTGGCAAAAATGTCAATACTACTGTGGTTTGTTGTCTATATCCAGATTGTGGAAAATATATCAGTTAGAGGTTAGTGAAAACTAAAATGTAATTGTAATGTTAGTGAAAATAAAATTGTGATTTTCCAAGTTCATAGACCCTCTTAAATTCCATTCACAGTCCCATAGGTTAAAAAAATTCCAGTTTAACAGAATTTATGGAAAATTACTCAAGAATAGAGGAGATATAGTACTTTAATTTTCTAGAACTGAGTTAAGATATAATACTTCAAATTTAAAAAGTTCACTAAATACTAGCAAATAAAAAATAAACATACCTAGAAACATGGAGTAAGACATTATCAGAGATAAAGAGAAGATCCTAAAGGGGTTGGGGTTGTGGCTCAATGGTAGAGTGCTTGCCTAGCATGTGTGAAGCACTGGGTTCGATTCTCAGCACCACATATAAATAAATTAATAAAATAAAAGGTCCATCAACATCTGAAAATATTAAAAAAATAAAAAATATAAAATCCTAAAAATCAGCCAAGTAGAAAGACAGACACCTACAAAAGAAAAATCAGAAACATTAGGTATCTAATCAGCAAAATTCTATGCAAGAAAACAATAAATACTTTTAAAATGCTGAGGCAAAATTTACTTTGAACTATATATATCTATATATATAGTAATATAGACGTATAGTTAATTCTATAGATAACCAAATTTATCTTTAGTTTGAATAAAGCGAGGCTAAAATAATACTTTGGGGCATTTAGGTTCATAACAATTAGCATGTAGGAACTAAAAATAAACTCCAGTGAGAAAAAAATTAGTATAGAAGGAAGTGTTGGAATGCAAGTATCCTAGTTGGAAAAAATTAAATAACATAGTAGTATATAAAGTGAAAAGCAAAGGGGTTGTGCCTCATTCCCTTATCCCACATACCTTTTCAATGATTATGTAAGCAAGTACACAAGTACATATATACACAATATCTTTTCTTCTTCAAGCAAGGAATTCACTCTGTATAAAATAGCTTGTACTCTTTTCCTCTTTCAATACAATATCATGAACATCTTCAATATTGGCATATGCTGATCTGCCTTACTATTTCTAATATCTGCATTTCATAACATGGAATTTATACATGTCCATTTACTATGGACATTTCGATTTTTACATTTTTTTCTCTTATAAAAATGTTTGGAAAAAAAGAGAAAAGAATGCTTGGAAATTTCTTTTCTCTTTATTTCAAATAATAACCTAGAATTAAGATTATTGGGTCATGGGACATGTACCTTTAAAATATTGATACTTCCTGCCCACCTAACTTCTAAAAATATTGCTAAATTACAGGCAGACTGGAAGAACATAAGAGGTGGTATTTTAAAGAAGGAACTATCCAAACAGACACAGAATTTGATTGAAAGAGAGAAAATTTGAATTATTTTGAGTACATATGACAGATGACTTTGTCCTCTGGACCATGTGGAAGATAGTTTTTCCAAGAGATTACCTACTAATCCAAAGAGATTTAATAAGCAAGGAAGTCTTCACCTGTTCAATTAGGTCCCATTCTGTTAAAATCAGATCATCAAATAAATTCTTGCAAATAATTTTATCTTTACAAGGTAATCTTAATGAGAAATTCCTCTATCTTTGCATTTGAATCTGACCATAATGCAACACCGATTTATACCACAAAATTGAAGAGATCCTCGAGGAAAGTATCTGCATCATCTTAGAGTTTGTAATATGCAGTAATATGACTTACAAGCATGTTTAGACATGTACTTAAGATGTTGGGGAAACATAAATTGAAAGGTTTAGAAAGAAAAAATATAAATGGTCCATTACTTGAATCTTCAAATGAAAATATAATTATGGAGGGTTAACTGTAAAGGTACATTTTCAAATTATTTACAAATATTTGAGTATGCTTATAAGGTAGATACTGGGCTAGGCACTAAAAACATTGCATTAATTTTGGAGGAAATTGTAGTTTTGAAGCACTTAATGCTTTGCATGTATATCAGTTCTCTAAAATACTTTAAGCAAAAATATATGTCCATTTTGCAAATGGATAGTGTAAATTGTAGAGATGAATAATAGCATTTATTTCAAAATGTTATATTGACAATGTAGTATGAGAACCATCTGCCACAAAAAGAAATGCAAGAGATGATCTCTGCCTTCAGCTATTTTAATTACCAGAGTTCTAAAAAATGTTGAATGAAAACAGTAGAACCCTCACAAGGAATAAAAAAAATGCTGGTGGTATATACATGTCATGCATAGTTTCCCAAAGTAAATGTGAAATGTTAGAGAAAGAGGCATCTGATCAAGGAAGGTCACAGGAGTGTAGCAATAAGAACAGAGAAGACAAAGCTAAATCCCCAAAGTGTTTCAGAATTACAATATGGTCAACAAGTAGCACATTATAGCTACAATTGTGAGAGGCTTCAGATTTGGGGAGGAGCAGGCCTATGCCTGACAGCAAATGATGCAATTTAAGAGGGCAATAGGCAGAACATATTTTGTAATATCTACAAAAATAATTATCATTTATTAGAAATAATGAAATTAAGGGTATCCAAAGTAGATGAGAAGACAATATGAATTTATCTATTTTCCATGAATTCAAGGGTTCAGGTCCAAGTAAATTACATCAAATAAATATCACAGAACTATAATAACTTGCAGATATTGTGGAACTGTAGGGTTTATGGATAGTTTCTGTTCCTGGACAGTTTGAGAGGACAGAAACTTGAAGTTAGGATTCTATGGCCATAATATGAAAAAAAAAAAAAAAGAATAAAACACCATTTTTAGAAACTACAGACTGCGGTGATAAATAAAAAATTCTAAACTGGAGGTAGTCATTTGTTTCTTCAAAATATAGTGGTTCCACACAGAGTGCTAGGTGATGAGGGAAAATAAAATGATGAGAAATAGGGCATAGATTCTGCATGCAAGGATCTGAGAGAATAGAGAAAGAAAAATGAAAATAAGAAATAAATAAATAAGAAAATTTAAGTTATAAATATTCTTGAGTATTGCTTTTTTTAAAAAAAGAAGAGTATAATGCATTAAAATTTCTCTCTATAAAATCTTTATTTATCCCTTAAATATTAAATGTGTTCTATGTACAAGAATTGTGCTATGTGGTATAGAGGGTAATAAAGATGAACCAGATGTAAATATTGCCTTCAGTGAGTTTATGATGAGAGAAAAGTTTATTAAAAACAAAAAGGTAGGATTGGGGATATAGCTCAGTTGGTAGAGTGCTTGCCGTGCAAGCACAAGGCCCTGGGTTCAGTCCCCAGCACTGCTAAATAAATAAATAAATAAATAAATAAATAAATAAATAAATAAAGGTATTTGATGATGATCAGCTTGTATTAGTTCATTTGTAACAAGCTATAAAGTTGCATATTTATTCACTTTAAACAGGAAGATTATGAAGTCCAAAAGGATGATAAAGAATCAGTTGAGATTAGTTGGTTGTGTTACAGGTAGGCTGATGCTGGGAACTGATGTTTGTGGAAGAGACAGTGCTAAACCTCGTTTCATCTTACATTTCTGGGTGCAGAGAAAGGCTACATTTCCTAGTTTTCTTTGAAGATAGATGAGGTCAAATGACTAGGTTCTGGAATGAGATATCAAGCAGAAGTAATGTACATACCACTTCAAGACCTGGCCTTTAAAAGTAAAAACAATTATCAGTATCTATTAAACATACTGTTGTGCCATGAACTAGAAACTTCACTCTTAGGTATATGCACAAGAGATACAAAATGGACATATTTTCTATTTTTTCACCTACAAAAGACAAAAAGAACATTTATTGCTGATTTATTCTTAATAGCCCCAAACCTGAGACAACTCATATGTCCTAAAATGTAAAAATTGTGCTGGATTCATACAAGAGAATCTTACACAGTTAAAAAAAAATGAGTGAACGATAGCAGCATACAGAAACACTCACTAATTTTGTGTGAAGGAAGCTAGATACACAAAAAATTCAGTTTATGCTTCCATTAATATAAATTATAGGAACAGGCAAAATGAAGCAATGTCACTACAAGTCAGAATACTTGTTGTCTCTGTAGGTGTATCATCTGGGAAGGGGCACAAGAAAAACCTTGGGGCTGATGGGAATGCTCTTCTTAATTTGAATAGTAGTCTTAGGAATGAAAGGAAATGAAAGCAATATCAAGCTGCATATTTACATTTTGTGCATGCTATCATGGACAACTAAAAAAAATTATGCATACACAGAAAATATCAAGCAAGAAAATAAAAAGGAGTGACCTATTAAAGGCCCAATAAAGATGGAGGCCTTATATTGGAATCACTACTTAGAGGAAAGTTGTCTAGAAGAGCTGGCCAAATTTCTTTGGACTTAATATAAGTACAAAATACTCCTTTCTTATCTTAAGCCCTCTGAGATTTAGGGTACCTTTGGTATCCCAGCATAGCTTAACCTTTCTTGGCTAATACGATATTCATTACCTACAATCTGTTAGGGCTGGTTTTGGCAGTACACCAAGGGGGACTATCTCTCACAGACTGACGTAAAAAATAAGTATATAAATGAATGCCTAATCACAAAGTCAATTCATTTGACAAGGAGAAAAAAAAGAAACACACTTCTCATAAACTTGGGTATCTGGTACTATGATTACTTCCCCCTCTTCCACTCCAGACAGACCATCAAAGGAATCCAAGTCATAATGAAAATCTGTTTAATTCACCTATTCTCATAGTATTAGACTTGTCAAATGTTTCGCCGGGTGTGATGGTGCCTGCCTGTAATCTCAGCTGAGGGAAGGAAGACTGAAAGTTCAAAGTCAGCCTCAGAAACTTAGTGAAGTCCTAAGCAACTCAGTGAAGCCCTAAGCAACTCAGTGAAACTGTCTCTAAATAAAAATACAAAAAAGGGTTGAGGATGTGGCTCAGTCCTCTGCGTTCAATTCCCAGAACCACCGTGCCCCCAACCAAAAAAAGTTTAATGACATCCTTCCAAGAAAGCCTATGAATCTGTTACATAATGGAGATAGTTTTGTCAATAGGTCCAGAATATGGAAGTCCTTGGGTGATAGTTCTCACTCCCAGTTTGTGCCTGAATTGTCCCACTGGCTCTTCCTTTCTTTTTTTTTTTCTTCTTTTTTTAAATTATAATTCCTTTGGCACACTTCTTCTTTAGACATGTTATTGAATTAGTCTGACTTTTTAGACAGATATAGCTGGCTTCTGAGGAATTCTTCTTACACATCTACTCATCTATTTTGATTTAAAAAAATAAAAAAAAATTTTCCTCTAAAACAAGAATCATGAAATTAAGACACTGAAAATTCTATAAAGTATATTTGAATATTTTATAAGGTTATTTGGGATGATTTTGTGTAACTGTTGAAGGCTTGAAGTAAGGAAATTATTATCTGAGGTTAGAGAAAAAGGAATCTCTGTTACGTAGTGGAGAAAATTGGCTAACATTGTTCCCTGCTGAAATGTGGAAAAGAAAATGTATCTAACAAACTGGCACATTTGGTTAAGGAAATTTCCAGGTACAATATTGAAAATACCAACTGATTTTTCAATACTATGTGTGATTAAATATAGAGAAATGAGATATAAAAGAAACCATTTATTTTAAAGCATAATTTGGAGAAAAAATAAAGAATTTAGGATCTTTGGGTTACAAAATAACTGATTTTTATCCCCAGCCTTTACATGATAAAAGATTCTGAAATTAAGGCATTACTTTAAGGACAAATTTAACTCCAGGATACAGCTCTAAGACCTTTTGTTAAGACTTGAAAAATTTAAAACTGTTCTTCCAGAACCTGTCAGCTACACAAGAGGCTTTCTAAGTGTATCAAAGGCATTTTCATCAGATTCCTGACTGACTCTCAGCCCAAAATAGAAAATGTTCATCTTAGAGATTTATGGATGTGGCTTTTTTCTAATGATGTATATTATAATTTGATATTTAAGAAGTCCCTAAAGTTTTAAAGAAAATTGTATTGGATTGCCTGCTTGGATTGGAAAGACAAAGGTATATCTCAATATACCAGCTTTCAATGTTTATGTGATAAACATTTATATTTGCATCTTAAAAACTGATTATAAATTTTAAATGAGAAGAGGTATGAAAAAAACCTGAAGTTATATTGCAACAAAAAGAGGATCATATGTTACTATTTTGAAAAGTTTGTCTATTTTCAACAAAGGGAACGTGTTGAATGTTTCTGGGATTAAGTGTCATTTTGAAGTATGAGTAATAGTTTCTTATTGTGCTTGTGACTGATACACTTTTCTACAATGGTTTCATGTAGATATGAACAAATACAATGTTATGAAATCCTCTGCCTATGATTGTAAGAATTCTTCATTCTTTTTCAATTATATCTTCAAAGCTAGAATATTTCAAGAGTAACACGTTTTTTGCTTACTCTCTCTCCAAAGCATTAAATCCACCACAAATTGCCAGATTTGTTTCTTTCTCTCACTGTACATCTTCTTTGGAGAAACCCTTTGCTTCACCTCATTGATGAACTCTAAGACTTTTTTTTTTTAATAAAAAAGGAGTAACAATGAAGGTGTAAGACAGTATTTATTGAATCCACTATTATAGCTAGCATGAATGAATAAGTGGCCTATGTAGATCAATGTTGAATGTCACCCTTAAACTTAACGGTGGCATGATGAGATGTCTTTCTTTTGAAAAACAGCCTGATGTTACGTATCTTATTAAATCATATAAACAAATTTACAAATGTAAACTACTGGTTTACTGAAAACTGCTCTATTTTCCTGTTCTGGCATCTGTAAAAGCTCTGGGGAAGATAAAGACCCCTTTTCTTTGATCCTGAGTGTTCCTGAAACTGACTCTTTGCTACTCAGTTTATCAGCACTGTCAGCTTTGGTTTCATTGACAACAATAATTCTGTTCTTCTCAGATTAAGTTTCCAGTCTCCATTTAGCAGTTAATTAAAAGAAACCTCCTGTTTTAAATTATAATTTTAAAATTTCCTTAATTATTTATGTATATTTGCTATTCCCACATTTTCAGTCCTGGGAATTGAACCCACCGCCTCAGATAAGCTCTTTACTACTGAGACCCTACCCCTATACCTAAAATGTTATTTTTATAGTACTGAACATCCCAACATGATAGTTCGTTACTTATATTTGACACTTTACTTTAAATGCCTGTCAAGAATTTTGGGGATGATGTGTATGCATTTTATTTCTTCCAATGTAAATGTAGGATATTATTTACCATTTTCTTATGGACCATCAGGTTTTCAGGAATGCATTAGTGAATTGATTATCAAAGTTAAGTAAGATAAAACTTCAATGCTCTTCTTGTAATTTCTAGGACAAGTTCATGCTGTATGCTTTTGATGTTCTCACTTTTTGAATGATCTTTAAAATAAATTATCTTGTTCATATTCTGCCATTGTATATTGAGTATATTGCTGCATCTGTTCCTGAGGAAGATCATGGACTTTGAAGCGAATGTGATAACTGCATGGTTCTTAAGGCTGCCTCTCTTAGGAAGGGAAAGTATGTTTATTGGTGGGAAGAATGATGTGCTTAGATGCTTGGATAGTTGGAGCCATAGAACTAAGGTAGACACTGCTAGTTGCCAGAATATTTCTTCTTTCCAATTTGTTCGGTAACAAACCCCAAAATGTTAGTTGTGCATTTGTTCCACCAATACAAAAGACTAAATTTCCTAACATCTCTTGCAACTAAGGTGGCTGTTAGTAAACTTTGACCAAGGGATGTTTGGGTATTATGAGAATTTTCTTAAAAAGAAGTTTGTCCTTTTTTTCCGTTCTCTGATGTTTCTGGCAGCATGTAGATGTCATGCTGAGTGATGTAGCCATTCTTTAAGTTAGGGTGGAAATTACAAATTACAGTTGGCAGAACAACCTGTTGGAAAGAGTCTGGGACTCCTGATGGTTGTAGAACCACCATCTTAGCCTGGCATCACCTATGTTTACCTGAGAGAGACACTTTTATCTTTTTCCATTACTTGGGGCTTTTCATCTGAGCTTTCCTCTTTTATTTCCATCAAACAACTTACTTTATCTTATCTGGTTTAGTTTTCTTGCTTATTGTCTTACTTCTTCCTCTAGAATAAAGGTTTCATCTTGTTTACATCTGTCTCTCCAGGGTTTGGAAAATAATAAAGGCTTAGGAAATATTTGTAGAATGAATGAAGATTAGATTAGAAGGTACTGCTCTAAAGGTAGTAAGTTGCTGCTTTAAGAAACCATAAAATTTAGCATTCTAAAGAAACGAAGTTATTATAGATGAGGAAACTGATGTTTACGGGGTTATGTGACTCGTAGGTCACACAGGTCCCCTTGTCATGTCAACCGTTCAAGCTCTCTATCCAGTTCTAACACACTCTAATATTGGCTGATAAGCACCCATCGAGGATGTTGTACATAGGATTGATTGCTCAGTGGCTTTGGGTTTGCACAGGATGACCTACTGCCCTTTCCCCACAGGTAGGTGTATGAACATTGCGAACAGATTTTTCAAGACTTCCCAGGCACCTGTGAACTTTGAAGGCCCAGCAGGCAGTCTTAGCAATTTATTACCTGGCACTCTCTGGAGGGAACTGGCAGTTCTGCGGAGGATGTTTATCCCAGGTGTTCCTCTGGCAAATCTCTCTACCAATTCCCAACAAAGTCATTTAATCCCTTTGTTCCACCTACCCTCAGCCTAACTTGGCCGGGCTCTGAGAGGACGGAGACTGAAGTATAATTTAATTAAGTAATCTACTGTGCTCCGGCCAGCGCGGTTACGCTCCAGCGAGGGGCTGGGAGGCTGACGCGACTACCAGTGGCGCTCCCAGCACAGGAAGCGCGCGTTCTCGAGGGAAGGCCTTCACATCCCCCGCTCCCGGGACAGCGCCGGGCTCCGCAGACAGCGCGCGCCGCGGCCGCGAGAGCGCGCCCCGGCCGAGGCCCGCCGGAGGGAGCGCGCACGCTCCGCCTCTCCCCGCCTCCCCGGTGCGCGCCCCGCCCCCTCGAGCTGCTATACGCCGATCGCCCAACATCCGAGGACTTTGGCCCAGAGTAACCCGGCTCGCGTGACCTTTACCCTCCATTCCGCACCTCTAACTGCCCGCCCCGCGAGAGGGCGGCGGTTGGGCGTCCGCGCCGCTCGGTCCCGAGCCCCAGCTGTCCCCCTCCTGGCCCCTCCGCGCTTCTCCTCGTCATGGCGGCCCTCAGCAAGTCCATCCCTCATAACTGCTACGAGATCGGCCACACTTGGCACCCTTCCTGCCGGGTCTCCTTCCTGCAGGTCACTTGGGGCGCCTTGGAGGAGTCCCTGAAGATCTATGCCCCCCTGTACTTGGTGAGACCCGTCAGCCTCTCCCCCCATGGAGTTTAGTGTGGAGGATGGGCCGGGGGTTCAGTCTGCGTCCCCGAGGGGCGCTGGGGCTCGCCTGCTGTCGGTCTCTCTTTTGGAAAGGTCGGACAGCCTGGGGTGGGTGAGCGGCTGCGGGGAGGTCCCACGGGGCGGATGTGCTAACTTCTACGCGGGAGAAGGGGGAGGGGAACCAGAGGTTGAGCTGTCATCCGAATGCCTGTTGCTGGGAAGAAGATGGGCACCCAACTTTTAGGATTAGTGTAGGACACTTAAAATCCTGACCCAGGGACATACGTTATTTTCCCTCTCTCGAGCCTTGTGATGGAGAGGTGTTTGTAGGTCAGTGAGGCGATGAGAATGCCTGCAGTCTTTCCTCATGTAATTTCCTGTTGTATTCTCCCCCACTTTTTTAAAATTGAAAAAGGGCATATTGCACCTTAAGCCCCTGTAGCCACAGATCTTGTCTCAGTGTGATGACAGGATTGTGACTTGAGGGTTCTGCAAGTGTTTTGCAAGTTCACAAAAAGGACCCCTTGTTTGAGATTTTTGTGTGATGATTTAAAGAGTCTAGTCTTTAAGTCAGTGAAGGTGCTTAGGAGATTTATGTCACCTAGGTCATTTTAATTATACAACTTTATATGTAGGGCAATTAATAGAGAATATTTGGAAATATGTGTACATAATATTGAGAATTGTTAAAGATGTTTGTTTTTAAATGTTACCAACATCTTTTCTTCAACAACCTCATCCTTGATATTAAAGATTTATTACTGTGTCCACTGAAGTTCATTGTCTTATTTTCTTGCCTGTAGAGTCTGTGTCCTAAGAAGGCAGAGATCATGTTTTTATAAGTTTCCTGAAAGTTCCATTCAATATTCAATGGATGATCAATGTGCCTGAAAGTGTGTCATGGCTATGTTTGCAGTATGACTTGAAAAGTCTGATTAGTTATTACAGAGATAATAGAAGATAAGATGGTGGCTTTCTCTGAAGTTAAAGGAGCCAGTTTCATTTTTGTGGTATAGACTGGTGCTCCTCAAATTTCAATGTATTAGGAGTCCCGTAGAGATCATATTAAAATGGGGGCTCTGATTCAGTAGGTCTGGGTGGGACCAGAGAGTCTGCATTTCTAAGGTACTTCCAGGTAATGTTGATACTGGGGGGTGCACTATGAATAGTAAGTATGGGCCAATAATAAACTTGGAGTGGGAAATTTCTTTCTTGATTTTCTTTGGCAAGGATTCATGTTTATTTGCCTTTCCATATGAATTGTGGCCAGTCTATGGTTCTGATTTTTTTTTTCTTTTGGTGTTGGGGATTGAACCCAGGGCCTTACTCATGCTAGACAAGTGTTCCACTGCTGAGTTACACCCACAGCCTGAGATTATTATTATTTTTTTAATGGAATATCTATAAACATTGAGATCTTGATATGCATAACTATACAAAAAGATTATTCCTGGCCTGGGGATATAGCTTAGTGGTAGAGCATTTGCCTTACATGTGCAAGACTCTGAGTTCCATCCCCAGCACCTCACATGTAAAAAACTGTTTCTGATCTCAGAAGATTGTGAACTAGGTGGAAAGAGAGTTTATGCTATGGAATTTCTCCTCTGAAAATCCGGCACTTTCTTTTTCTTCATTCATTCAGCAAGCATTTTTGTTACATATTCAGCCTAGACAATTTATTGATTATATTCTGTGACAGGAAAGTTTAGGAGAGAAACCATAACATAGATTCTCTCACTTCCCAGAAAGGTATGGTGGGTGGCTATGAATTGAGAAAAGAGTTGTGTTTTACTATTATCTCCAACTGGATTAAATACTTCTTGAGGATAAATTTTTCATCTCATGTGATCTTGTAGCTTTTACAGCTGTATTTCAAACAGTGTATTTTTAACTTTGGGTTGTTACTTACCAGTGATTGTGAAATAAAATTAGTGGGTACTTACTAGCATTTTACTTTAAATGAAGTAAAAGAGATTAGAAAATATTAGAGTGCATTGCAGATACTAAGGATAAGCATTACTTTATAACAGATTTGTTTCAGTTATATATGTATGTGTGTGGGTGGAGGAGCTACTTAGCGCATATAACAATAGTATGCTCTTTGTAAGTGTGGGTCAATTGTTGATTAAATGTGTATCCCTATGTGTCAAGATGCAAGATGACGTGTTAGGGAGAAACTGGGCTTTTAAAAGGGATCAGGGATATCTGAATTTGAATTCCAGCTCTTATCAGTTACCATCTGTTTGACTCTGTGCTTGCTACTTTTATATTTCTTGTGAGAATGAAATGAAATAACACACTGGTGATGTACTCCAATTTATAATAGATGTACTCTAATTTATAATAGATCTTGAATACTTATGTAGGAGTGAATTTCCTTGGGGTTGGCTCAGGAAGACTTCTTGGAAGAAGAGGAACTTGACTTGGGCCTTTAAGAGAAGTGTGGACAGACATTGATTCATGTAGTAAATATTCATAGGGTGCCTTCAAAACTTTTTTTGTAATTATTGGAGATTGAACCCAGGGCACTCTACCACTGAGCTATAGCCCCTATCCCTTTTTACTTTTTTAATTGTTTTAGTACCAGGGATTGAACCCAGGGGCACTTTACCACTGAGCTAAGTCTCCAGGCTCTTTTTAAACATTTTTAAAAAATTTGAGACAGGGTCTGACTAAGTTGTTTAGGGTCTCACTAAGTTGCTGATGCTGGCCTGGAACTTGTGATCCTCCTACCTCAGTCTCCTGAGTAGCTAGGATTATAGGGGTGCACTACTACACCTTTCTGGAATGCTTTTTTTTTTTTTTTTAAATTTTGTAGTTGTAGATGGACATAACACCTTCATTTTATTTATTTTATGTGGTGCTGAGACTCAAACCCACTGCCTCACACATGTTAGGCCTGCACTCTACCACTGAGCCACAACCCCAACCCTGGAATGCTTATTCTTAATGGAGCAGAGGTGGTGCATGAATTGAGGCCGAAATCTAAGTGGATTTTTTTTTTAAGAGAACCAATACATATATTGTCTAAAACAAGTTTGGGTACAGAAGTGATGAATGATAACTCCTATTTATTGAGCACTTAAGTGTTTGGTCCTTTATGTATTTTATTTCATCCTTAACAAGCTCATCTCATTTATCCTCATTTCATAGATATGAAAACAAAGTTAGAGAAATTAAGTGATTTATAAGATTTAGAGCTAGTAAGGAAAAAAGACAGGATTCAGGTCTTGTTTTTTACTGAAAGTAAGACTGAAGGTCAGAATAAAGGAGACATTGAGGAATTTTTTTGAGCCAAGGAATTACAAGATGGTACTTTAAGATGATGAATTTGGGTAGATGGATTGGAAAGACATTTAGGAATTAATATAGTATTTCACCAAGTAGTAGAAAAAGTGCAAGTTCCTGTGGAATCTCACCTTGCAATTTATTTTCAGTGTGAATTTAGGAAAATTACTTCATCTCTTTGTATCTTAATTTCCTTGCTTTGAATAAGATATTCATGTTTTAGGGCTTTTGTGGGGACTTTAAATGGGATAGTCGTGTGTAGGAATAGCTGACACATATTAGGGCACTAGTAAAATGGTGTGGTTTTTGAACTATTGCATTAGTTGTGATCTCTGTTTCGATCTCCTGTTAAAACAATCAGTTTTTATTAAGAACTAGCATAGTACTTCAGTAAGTACATAATATATGTCTGAATGGGCATAGGTGTGAATGAAGGAACTCATGGATAGTGCAGAAGTGAGGAGACACTGGGCAATTCTGCCAGAGCAAATGAAAGAACAGTTCTAGAAGCATTTCATGGAAGAATGAACAGCGCATATAGACTCAGGACACTGGGGTAACATGAGGGCATTTAATATTTCTGGGATTTCAGGTCTGATTGGTACATTTGCTATTTTTGTAGATACAGAGAAGTCCTGAAGGGAAAGTAGTTTGGGGCAAGATTTTTTCTGGAGCCTATAAAATGGGTCTTGCTTATTTGCTTATTATTGAAATATTATATGTCATATTAAATTATGTGTTATATTAAATGGATTCTTTTCATTCCTGTCATATTTACTCTCTTGTTCTGTGCATCTGTTCTCATGCTTATTTTCATCTTTGTATGTACAACTGTTTCTGGTATTTACTGTCTACTTAAAACATTTACAAATGTACTGTTCTTTTTTAATAATGAATCTTGTGTTTTTACAGTTTGTAAAAAACATTAACCCTCATTCATCAATTCACTCGTGGTTTTTTTTTTTTTAGATTCCTATGTATTTTGTAATATAGTATTTAGAAAGTATATTTTATTTCTTTGATATAGTTATTGCCACATATTCAAAGAAAGTGGTACCCCCTCACCATTCACATGCACTTGAAATAGTTGTTAAATTGTAGTGCCCTTGGTTTTTGTGGCAAATTTAGAATGCACAGTTGCCCATGTGAATTCTATGCTGTTCACGTACTTAGGTGCTTTTCCTATTCAGAAGGAAAACTTGTTCACTAACTTTGCAGGTAGTTTATGGCCTTTCTTAATTATCTTTTTCCCAGGTGTCTTTCTTTAGGATTTCCAGATTAGGGTACTAGCATTTTCCTTTAGCTGAAGCAACAGTACAGAGAATCTCTTGCACTTTTGGGAAGGGATGATTTTCACATTTGTGTTTTCATTTACCTTTGGGTGGTATGTTTTTCTGGAGAGTATGAAAATATTTGCTCAATATTTACTCCCTTTGAATCATATACTCTAACAAATCTGTTGTTATAGTTTAACAAATCTGTTAGATTATAAAGGATCAATTCATCACCTCCAGGCCTTGAATAAACATTAAAGTAAGAGTTGGAATTCCTAGTTCTTGTGAAAAACTTGAAAACCACTGAGGAAATCTCATATGATATGGACCGAGTTTTTTAAGGCAGTGGTGTAACAGGTTTTCTAGAGAGAAACAAGACCAGCCATGAGACTGTTTTGATTTGCATCTGAAATGTCCCCCAAAGGCTCATATGTTAAAGACTTGGTCCCCAATGCAATAATGTTCAGAAGTGGGATTTTTAGGAAATGATTGAATCATGAAGGCTTGAACCTCATTAGTGGATTAATCCATTGATATAGTCATAATTTGAATGGATGATTGGGAGATGGTGGAAACTGTAGTAGGTGGGACCTACTTGAATTGAGTGGGTCCTTGGGAGAATGCCCTTGGGGACTATAACTTGTCTCTGCCCCCCATTCACTCTCTCTGCTTCTGGATGGCCAGGAAATGAGCAGCTTTTCTCCACCACACCTTTTCAGCCATGATGTTGTCTGTCTTACCCCAAGCCCAAAGCAATGACCTTGAACTGGATCCTCTAAAACTATAAGCCAAACTAAGTATTTCCTTCTCTAAGTTGTTTTTCTCAGGTATTTTATCACAGTAACAAATCTAACAGACTTTTAAAATTTTTGTAAATAGGCATTTGCTTTTGTTTTTTGCTTTAAAAAAATAAAGAATAGTGCCAACTGCTGAGAATAACTGTCTGGATTTTCTGACTTTGAAGACCATGACATTGTAAACCTGTGCCTAATCCCCTTTGATTTTGCTTGTGTCCTTGTTTAAGGGATATAAATAAGGGGCTCATTTATCTTCCTTTTCAATAAGTAAATGATTTTTACTTGAGTTGTCATTATCTCATTAGAGATGGAAGAAAGTCATTTATCTTTTTTCTTTTAAATGAGAAACTAAAGGATGAATTTGATTGGGCCTGTTTGACTTTGTTGAACTTTTTATATGTGACTTCTTGGCTGTACTCTGTTGAGTACAAAGTACAACTTCCAGCACATCACTTCTAGTTGAGAATTGATAGTTTATTATTGTAGTAAACACTTTCTTAACTCACCATTTCTCTACTATCTCCGAGAGAGAGAGAGTATCTCTCTCTCGGAGATAGTAGAGAAATCTGGTTTATCATTATTTGCCCCTTTCATTATCATAGGTTGGGTCTAAATATTAATACATACTCGAAGATAGGTTCTAAAACATATTAGATATAGTTTAGATAGTTTCTAAATGATCATGCACCAATACTATGCATGTTTCTGAATCAGTAGATTCTCCTTAAAACATTTGTGTGATTTCAAAAAGTTTAAAAGGTCTTCACATAGTGTTTTCCAGTGTTGAGCTAGGTGATATTTAGGGGAGTTAATTGAAGTGACTGTTTAATAAAGAACTAAATACAATCTTTAAAGAGAATTTTTTAAAAATGTGTTGACACAATTTATTGTTACTTGCATTATTTGTATAGTACATTGAGTGTGCAATATGTTTCTGTTCCCCCAGATTATACTGAATACAAGGTCATACATATGAGAGGTTATGCTTTGATGATTAAGGGTCTTATATTTTAGGTTTTTTGTTCTAATTATCAAAATATAGTACAAAATATAGTATTGTTCTAATTATCAAAATACTATAGAATATAGTATTAAAGACTTGTTTGAATCCCAGTGGACCTTTGTTCAAACTTTTAAATTGCCGTTGATTCATCACTAATCTTAACTTGTTTGCTACTAATTGATATATTCTTAAATGAGTGTTGAGATTAAGATTCATGTTTTTTTCCCTTCATACTATATAAAATGAATGTATTTCATCTTAGAATTATGAAACAGGAATCGAGTTAGTCTTTCGTAATAAGCCCAATGAATTAGTAAATCAAATTAGTATTATAAATTGATATTATAAATCATAAATCTCTTTACTCATAGTTGTACCTTAAGAGACTCAGTAAATGAAGAAATTCAGATTTGAACTAACTTTTCTTATAGGATCATTGAAAAATATTCAGTGAAACGAACCTTAAAGAATTTATGTGTGAGGAAATAAAAAATATTAGGAAAAAATGCTAGATCAGATTTGAGCAGATTTCTTTTATAAAAATGCCAGTTTTTCTGTGTTTTTAGTTTATTACCAATAAGTCTTTTGACTCATTACATTTGTCAGTTTGCTCTAGTTTATTGATTTCAGATAGATCTTTGGGGTTTGAATTATAATTAGTCTACTATGGGAGTTTCCTTGAAGGATTCTGTATGTTTTGACAGTGATGAAGGAAGTTTATCCTGGTCAGTCTTGATTCTTTAAAAAAAAAAAAAAAAAAGACGTGGTACCATTTTTTTTTCTAACATGTATCTCCTAAGCACAGGAGGAACTGAATTCACCAGGACCAGTCTGAATTTTCTGCATGTGCCATGGCTTCATTTGGAGCCCAGGGAGTGTACTGTAATCTTCATTTCCTCTCACTTTCTTTTCTACACATAGTTCATTTGTCAATTATTAAAGACTGCCTACAATAAGTCAGAAATATGGGGCCAGAAAGAGCATGGAAATGTTCTCCCAGCTAATGGGAGAAGATAAACACAAAAATTATACAACTGTGAAAAATGCTAGTAAGTAAGGAGATACATAAGGTGTAAGTGGGTGTGTTATAAGAGGACATATTCTAGTGTGGAGGCTTTGGGAAGCCTTTCCCAAGGACCTGATGTAGTGATTATATGGCTATATTAAGTGAATATATATCTAGACTAAACATTTATGGCACAAAATATACACTTTAGCATAAGGAACTTGAGAGAAGTAGTGAGAAGTAATTGCATTATAGAATAGAGTTTATTTGACAATTTCTTAAATCCAATACCTAGCCAGGAATTTGATTTCTTGCCCTTCAGATTTGGCCTTGCCTTATACTTGAAGCCAAAGACAGTAAGAAAATATTATCCTAGATCCATACAAATATTTTGGTTAACAGATTTTCTGAAATGGAGGCTTCCTTCTAATGAAATCTATATTTTTATATTATAATGGTAAGATTTCAGTTACAAGTGTTAGAAAACTATTTTGAACAATTTCTATTTGTCTACCCTCATTTAAAGATAGATCAAGGTGTAAGAAGTTAAGCTTCCTTTGTAAACTTTTTCTGTGTTCCTTTTACTCTGTGGTTAACTTTCATGGTTAAGGTTTTTTTATTTTTCTCTTGATTGAGGTAGGTGGTCAGTGTTATGCTGTTAAAAATAGTTAAGGATTTTATATCTATTGACAAGTTGGTAGACTATTAGCCTTTAGTATGAGTGTAGTTTAAACCTTTTGAAAAGGCTTTGTTTTTTGTTAAGAATTTTTATATCTACAAATAGTTGGTATTTTTAAATCAAGACAGCCTCCTATGCCCCCACATCTGAGACTTCTCTTTCTCAAATTGACCCTACTTCCTGGACTTAGGCTTGAACTCTTAGTTTTGCCTGAGTTCTGTTTTAAGAATTTGGTTCACTAATTTAAGTCAATTCATTTTTTCCAGTATTCTTACTGGATAGATGAATATAAACATGCATACATCCTGTTTTTCATCTGAATGAAGTTCCTCAATAAAAAATTTATCATTAGGACTTTTTTCATTAATTAAGGTATTTCATGTGAGAGCCCATGATGTTTCTAGTTATATATGCAGAAGATGTCAGGGTACAAATGAATGTTTTGGTTAGATTTATAGTGCTACATAGTGAGTTATATCAATAAAAGTTCAAGTGACAGGAATGTGTTTTCAAGACTGTCCCTTCATTACAAAAAATAAATAAATAAATAAATAATTATTCAGTTTAGAACATGGGTATAATGTATAATGTATGCAGGGATCAATCTGAATCTTATTTTTAATAATCTGTAGTCTCAAATTGTATTTCAAGTATGTTTTCAGGGTTAACTTTAAACCTTAACTTTCATAAATTTGAAAGTATAGGAGAGTAAGGATATTATAGGTAAGGTGTATGCTTAATGATTATTATTAAAGCTTGCTGGTATGATTTTCATTATAGGGAGACTTTATGGTAAGTAGTTAATGAAGATTTGCTTGTGTCCTTTTCCATAAACTACTACTACCGAGCTGCCCTAGTTTTTTAGTTTTTATTTTTAATAAGCTGGTTGCCTGTATCTGATGAGGCAGCATGGTGTGATGCATTGGGTTTAAATCGCAGTATCCAAGTTTTTGTTTTGCTCTGGGATATGTAGTGTGTTTTCCTCCTTTATAAATAGATGCTAGTCTTGTCTTAAACTACTTCATGGTGGGAATCATGAGATAGTGCTATGTAAAAGCTTTGAAAACTGTAAAATGACATGTAAATATTAGTCTGTGATACTTAGTTTCTTGTCATTTTCTTTTAGATATTTAAATTTGACTTTTATAGTTTATAATTTGAAACAAAAATGTTGGGGGCAGTTTAGGTGTAGTATATTAGGGTTCTTCAGGAAAGAGTAACAATTTTGTGTGTGTGTATGTGTGTGTACAGTTGGCACTCTGTATCTGCAGGTTCTGCATCTGTAGATTCAATGAATTGTGGAGTGAAAATACAGCTGCGTGCTGCATAAGATGTTTTGGTCAACAAAGGACTATATTCTGACAGTGTATACTGTATAGACTAAGCGTGTGGTAGGCTGTACTATCTAGGTTTATCTAGGTATACTTTGTAAGTATACTCTGATGTTTTTGCAATAACAGAAATCATGTGATGATACAGTTCTTAGAACATATTCCCATCATTAAATGGCACATAGCTGTAGTAAAAAAAAACTTCACATGTATCCTTTTTTCCTTGCTATTAATCCCTGAAAAATACAGTATTATAGCTATTTACATAGTATTTATACTGTAGTAAATATAAGTAATCTAGAGATGATTGGATAATTGTATTTCAATCTAGAGATCATTGAAAGTATACAAGAGAATATTCATAGATTATATGCAAATATTATGCCATTTTATAGAAAGCATGGTGGATTTTGATATCAGTGGGCAGTCCTAGAACCAATCCCCTTTGAATACAGAAGGATGACTATTATCTGTATAAAATAAGGAATGGGCTCATAATTAGGGAGGACGAGAAGGTCCCTACATCTGCACTTGGTGGGCTCCAGACACATGAGGGTGTGTAGTATCTCGGCATGTCCCCCAGGGGCGAGGAAAAGGGTTCCTGTTGGAGGGATGGACTGGCTGTGAAGTAATCGCTAAGAAATTTATTTATCAAGAAAAACAGGAGAGAATTATCTTTAGAATGGGGACATGATGGATTTAGCCATTCATAGGGTCTGGTTCTAACAAAAGGGAGAAGCCCAAGTTTCCTTTATTTATCGCAGTACAGATCACAGTGGAGCTTCTTCAGTGAAAAACAAGGATGTGGTGGAGTTAAGCCATTTTGCTCTGGCGGGTCATTGGCACATACAGGGCCTGCAAATTTCAGCTGTGAACCACTCCACAGAAACCACATACTCCAGGCAATCTGGAACAGTTTCTTATGATTGTCAGTTCTTGAGAGCCAGATTTCCATGTCTAATAGCTCAACCAAGCCTGGTTTTATTTGTAGACCATGGATGGTGCTCCACAGTGTACTTCTAGTACCAGTCTGAAAGCCCCAGGAGCCCCAGTGGTGTAATTACTCCTTTGAAAGCCAGAGGCTCTAGACCCAACAGAGGCAGATGTTATAGTAATTTTAAAGAAAAGACCAATGTCCTAACTCAAGAAATCAGGCCTGAGGAGCTCCCTTTTTTTTTTTTTTTTTTTTCAGGTCTTAAGTGAATTGGCCCCTCTACATTAAGGAGGGCAGTCTCCTATCCTCTATCAATTCAAATGTTAATTTTCTCAGGAAATACCATCACAGACACACTCAGAATGATGTGTGATCAAATGCCTGGGCATTCCTTGGTCTAGTCAAGTTGACACATAAAATTAACTATTGGGCTGGGGATATAGCTCAGTTGGTAGAGTGCTTGTCTTGCAAGCACAAGGCCCTGGGTTCAATCCCCAGAAATGCAAAAAAAAAAAAAAAAGAAAAGAAAAATTGACTGTCATTTTCAGCATATAGTTATTTGTGGAAACAAAGTAATTCTACCTTTTATTATGCTAAATGTTTTTAAAATCAAGATTTTATATGTAGCAGGTGTACACCTGTAATTGTTTCCTTGGGAGGCTAAGGCAGGAGAATTGCATTTGAGGCCAGCCTGGCTAACTGAGTGGGACCCTGTCTTTAAATAAAAAAGTGCAGATAGTGTAGTTTAGTGGTAGTGTGTCCCTGGGTTCAATACTCAGTACTGGAAAAAAAATTCTTATTTTTAAAAATGTAGATGTCTTCTGACTATAGATAAATATCCTTTCTTAATTTTCTTTATTAAAGTTCTGCTTTTATTTTGAATCTGTTGGTACTACAGAAATGTGGCTTAGTTTTGATTCTCATGAAGACAATTGAACTGTTCTACATAATTCATTGTATCTCTTTCTTCACCATATAGCAAATAGGTTATTGTTTATGTTTGCCTCACTGTGACTTAAATACCTGAGGAGAACAACTTGGAGGTAGAAGAGTTTATTTTGGCTCATGGTTTCAGAGATTTAGTCCATGGTCTGGGCCAAGATGAGGCAAAACATGGTAAAAGGGCATGGAAGAGGAAAACTGCTCTGGAAGCATAGAGAGAGAGATCTAGTCAACAGGGACAAAATATGAATCCCAAAGGCATGCCCCCAGTGATCTACTTCCTCCAGCCGTACCCTATCTGCCTACTGTTAGTATAGTAGTTCTTTCAAATTATTAATCCATGAAATGGGTTAATCCATTGGCTAGTTACAGATCTCATGATCTAATCATTTCACCTCTGCACATTCCTACATAGTCTCACATGAGTTTTTCAGAGTACTCCTTGGGTCCAAACCACAAGTTATAGTGAGCACTTTTAATTTGTATTAATCCTTTTATAAGAGAAATGGAGAGGGAACATAACTGAGTTTTTTATAGTTCTTTTTTAAAAAAAATTATTTTGTAGTGGTGGATGGACAGAATGCCTTTATTTTATTTGATTTTTAAAAAAATATCTTTAGTTGTATGTGGACACAGTACCTTTATTTGTTTTTATGTGGTGCTGAAGATTGAACCCAGTGCTTCATCTGTGCGAGGCAAGTGCTCCACCACTGCCTGAGCTATAGCCCCAGCCCTTTGTAGTTCTTCTCATTGCCAATTCTTTTTTCATACATTTTGATTACCAAAGACAGAAGTCTCTTCTAAACACTTAATAAGTGAGCACAACACAAAAAGGAACTGGATTTGCAGCAGGGAGTAATTGTGCAGAGTGAAGGAATTTTAAAAGTGCCGACTATGTGTTAGTTACTCTGCTAAATACTTTGCTATCTCACTTATTTAAAATTACTAAGATCTTAGAGGAGGAAGAAAAGAGCAAAGTTAACAATTGCACGGCTTATTGTTTTTATTCTTCTATTGGGATCATTTCTTTTTATTTGCTGACTCAGCGCTGTGAACATTGTGTTTCCTTCTTTCATCTTTAGTTCTTGCAGATGGGGAATGAAATTTTCAGCCCAGGAGTCATCACGGTGCCTTATTTAATCTTTATTCCAGGTTGCATCATTAAGATAGGTATATACATTTCTGAATAATCAGTTATTTATATAATCTTTATTGTATTTTCCCTATATTTTTATGTTTTTCTTTCAGTATGGGCAACCTGAATTTTGTAGATGCTAATAAATTACAGGTTTTAATTTATGGAAATTATGCACTATGAAAAATGTTATTTTTCCTTGTTTAGGAAATATTAAACTTCAACATGAAGGTTTAGTTAAGAGCCACTTGCCGAAGTCAGAAGTTAGTCCTCATGCTTGCTAGGCAAGTGCTTTACCATTGAGCCACATCCCCAGCCCTCATCCCATAGACTATTATGAAGATTAAGCAAGTTGATATTTATGGTGCTTCAGATAGTATGTGGCATATATGCTATGTAGGGTTTTTTAAATGAAATATAAATTCTGGTAGTAAAATACTTAAAAATATTGTGTTAGCTTTGTGTTACTCTAACAAAATACCTGAGATAATCCAAATTAAAAAGAGGAAAGGTTTAATTTGGCTCATAGTTTTGGAGGTTTCTGTCCATGGCTGATCAGTCCTGTCATTTTGGGCCTGTGCTGAGGTAGGACATCATGGTGAGGAGTGTATGGTGGAGCAAGCTGTTCACTGCATTGTGTCTGGGAAGGAAAAGAGAAGGAAGAAGAGGGCTGGGGACCCAATATTTCCTTCAAGGGCAAAGCCCCAGTGAGCTAACTTTCATTTTTTTGTGTTAATTTTGTGTTACCATAGCAAATTACCTGGGGTAATCAACTTAGAAGAAAGAAGGATTTAGTTTGGCTCCCAGTTTGCAGGTCTCAGTTTATGGTTGCTTTGCTCTGTTGTTTTTGGTTATTTGGCAGAGAGGATGGTGGGCAGCATGGGGTGGAGCAAGCTGAAATGGGTGAACAAGTGAAATAGAAAGGAAGATGAGGGACTGGGGCCCCATCGTTTGAAGCCATGCCCTGAATGACCTAGTATTCTCCACTAGGCCCTACCTCTTAATGCTTCTACCACCTCCCTATGACACCAAAGGTTGGGAATCAAATCTTTAACACATGAGCCTTTGGAGGACTTATCATTCTATTCCTGGCATCCAAAGGCTCATATCCATCTCACCATGCAAAATATATTCAGTCCATCCTTAAGAGTTCTCAAAGACTTAACATTTCTAGCATTACTCAAAAGTCCATGTCCAGAATTTCCTCTGAGACTCAAGGCAAATTTAGCTGTGAGCCCTTATAAATGTCAGAAAAAGTTAAATACTTCTAAGATACAGCAGTAACAATAGTAAGTATACAATAGTAAGGGAGGAATAGGGGCATAGAAAGTATGGATCAGACCAAAGGAAGACTAAATTAACCCAACAGGCAAATGTTAAATCCTTTCTTCATGTCTTGCATCTGGGGCACTCTGTGATGGGATGTCCTTTCTTCATGTCTTGCATCTGGGGCACTCTGTGATGGGATGTGAGCTCCCAAGGGCTTGGGCAACCTCACCCCTATGCCCTTCCGTTGCTGGCTATGGCCCACGTGGCTGACTTTGTATACTGTTTACAGCTACTCCCAGCAGGCATTCTACATTCATGGGATCTCTGTTTTCCTGGGGTCTCCACTGCCACTTTGGTTTCACTTTCCCAGCTCTATACATCATCCTGTCAGGTGCTACATGCAGGCACACTGCCTTGCTTCTTCCTCTGAAGTCTCATTAGCAGTCTCCATGACCTCCTAACGCTCATGTTCCGTGTGCCTGTAAAACCAGCATCATGTGAATGACATCAGTGTCTGACACCAGTATCTGCCAGCAGCTCAGGCTGTACCCCGGGCCCACTGGTTCCTGAACCACAGCTGCAGTATCTTCTGCCTCCATTGACAGCTGCTCATGAAGGATTCCCAAGTCACTCCTAGGCTAGCAGTGTATTCCAGGGCCCTCTTCTAAAGTTGTTGGAACATTTACACTTTTGCGCCTCTTATCCTGCCATGGGTAGGGTCTTGTGATTTCTGAGATGCCCTCAAGGCATTTTTCCTTTTTCCCTAGTGTGAAGTACTTGGTTTCTGGAAATTCATCAAGGTTATTTGACGTATCACTGGATTTTGCCTTTTTATTGCTGAGTACTATTTATTTCATGGTATGGATATATCATGGTTTGTTAAACTGTTCACCTGTTGAAGAGCATGAGTTATTTCCAGTTTTGGGAAAAAACTGAACAAGGGTGCTATAAATATGTGTGCACAGGTTTTTGTGTAAACATAGATTTTCATTTCCCAGAGATAAATATTCAGAACTATAATTACTTGTCAAATTGTAGTTGCTTTGTTAGTTGTTGAAGAAACTACCAAACTGTTTTCCAGAATGACTTTATCATTTCACATTTCAACTATCAATGAAGAGATGAACCAGTGCTGATTTCCTGCCAGTCAGCATTTGATGTTGTCACTGTTTTTTGTTTTAGCCATTCTGACAGTTTTATAGTGATGGTTCATTATACTTTTAAATTTTCAATCCTCCTGCCTCAGCCCACTGAGTTGCTGGGATTATAGTTGTATTTACTGTACCTGATGGTCATATGCTATCTGTATATTTTTGTCTAGGAAATGTCTGCTCATTATCTTTTGCCTATTTCCTAATTGGATTGTGTTTTTTATTGTTGAGTTTTAAGATTTCTACATTCTGATATTAACTTTTGTTAGATATGTGATTTGCAAGTATTTTCTCCTATTCTTTAGCTTGCCTTTTGGTCTTCCTAAGAGTCTTTCATAGAGAAAAAGTTTTAGTTTTGATAAAGTTCAGCTAATCAAATTTTCCTTATGAATTGTGCTTTTGATGTCACGTCTAAAAATCCTTTTCCTATCGTTTGACTGTAAGATTTTCTTCATTTTTTTTCCCTAAAAAGTTTTGTGGTTTTATATGATTGATTTTGAATTGATTTTTGCACAGTGTAAGTCTCAGCTTAAGGTTCTCTTTTTCTTTTTTCTTTTCTTTCTTTTTTTAAAAAATGTATGCCCTCTTACTCTAGCCCCACGTGGTGAAAAGATTATCTTTCTTCCATGAGATTGCTTTTGTACATTTGGAAAAAATTAACTGGATGTATTTTGATGAATTTATTGGTTGTCTATTCTGTTCTATTCATCTATTTGTCTATGTCTGCCAATCACATAGTTAGATACTGTAGCTATATCATAATATCTTGAAATCAGACTGAATTTTTTGTTTTATTCCTTTTTTAAATTTATTTGATTCATTGTACACAAATGGGGTACATCTGTTGTTTCTCTGGTTGTACATGAAGTAGAGTCACACCATCCATGCAATCATACATGTACACAGGGCAATGATGTCCATCTCATTGTTATTATTCTTACCCCCCCAACCCAACCCCACCCCTCTCTTCCCTCTATGCAATCCATCCTTCCTCCATTCTTGCCTCCCTTCCACCCCACATTATGCATCATCTTCCACTTATCAGAGAGATCATTTGGCTTTTGGTTTTTTGGGATTGGCTAATCTCACTTAGCTTGAAAGTCTCCAACATCATCCATTTACCTGCAAATGCCAATGCCATAATTTTATTCTTCTTTATGGCTGAGTAATATTCCATTGTGTATATATACCACAGTTTCTTTATCCATTCATCTACTGAAGGGCATCTAGGTTGGTTCCACAATCTAGCTGTTGTGAATTGAGCAGCTATGAACATTGATGTGGCTGCATCACTGTAGTAATCTGATTTTAAGTCCTTTGGGGCTAGGCCAAGGAGTGGGATAGCAGGGTCAAATGGTGGATCCATTCCAAGTTTTCTAAGGAATCTCCACACTGCTTTCCAGAGTGGCTGCACCAACTTGCAATCCCACCAGCAATGTGAGTGTACCCTTTTCCCCACATCCTCGCCAGCACCTGTTGTTGCCTGTATTCTTGATAAAGACATCCTAATTGTGGTGAGATGAAATCTTAAGGTGGTTTTGATTTGCATTTCTCTTGTTTTCAAAGTTATTTTAATTTGCTTTCTATATAAATTTTAGAATATTCTTGTCTATATAGAAATCTTTCTGGATTCTGATAGGAATTGTTAGATCTGCCTATAACTTATTTAGCTTCTATTTTACTTACATATTTTTATTAGTTTATAGCATATTTTTACCATATTGAGTCTTCCAATCCATGAATTCATATCATATACTATAGTTTAGATATTTTTAAAAATTTTTTTAAGTTGTCAATGGAAGTTTATTTTATTTATTTATATGTGGTGCTGAGAATTGAATCCAGTGCTTCACACATGCTAGGCAAACTCTCTACCACTGAGTGACAACCCCAACTCTTGTAGTTTAGATCCTGAGTGTTCTCCAAAGGTGCATGATTTAAGGCTTGAATCCTCAGCCTGGGGTGCTATTGTGAGGTGCAAGACCCTTTAGTAGGTAAAGCCTAGTGAAAGGAATTTAGATTATTGGGTGTGTGCCTTTGAAGGGGATATTGGGTCTCTAGCCACTGCCTGTCTCTCTCCTTCCCTGGCTGTCAAGAAGTGAGCAGTTTCTTCTGTCACATGTTCCCACCCCAGGCCCAAAGCAATGGCACAAACTAACCATGAACTGAAATTGTAAGCCAAAGTAAACTTTTCTTCCTCATAAGTTATTTATTTATCACTGTGATAAAAATGCCTGACTAACACAGATTACCTCTCCACTTGTGTATATCTTTGATTTCTCTCATTAACATTGTGTAGTTTTCAGCATACAAATACTATAAATATGTTAGAGATTTATACCCAAGTATTTCATCTTTTTGGAAAGTTATAAATGTCATATTTTTAATTTTGATGTGTATGTGTTCATTGCTCATACATAAAAATACAATTGATTTTTGAATGTTTTATCTTGTATCCTCTGGTCTGTAGTTTTGTTAAGTCTGAAATGAACGAGAAATTTCCTTCTATATTCTGGAGATAATAGAAATTGAGGTGATGGCTGAGGATGAAGGAGTTTATGGTGTTCATGGAATATCTGTGCTGGCGTGCCCACTACACATTTGAAGTGTGGATTTAAATTTAGGGGGACAGGTTAGGGTTATTATAGGAATTCCTACATTTAGATAATAGGTGATGCTGTGGAAGACAGCACACGTAGAATGACTATTGAGATTTGATGCCAAATTGCTAAGAAGCAATAGCCTTTAGGTCTATAACTGGGGAATGAAAAGAATGCATTTTCATAGAAACGTCTCACCTGTTAAAATTCTACTTGTCAAGACTCATATTAAAAGTTGCCCTTCCCAACTTCCTCGTGTATGTTTCTTGCTCTAGTCTTCCACATACTGCCATTTTCTAGTTTATTATATATGTTTTTGTCCTTTATCAAAATTTTGTATTTCTTGAAAGCAAGGATTAGGTCTTATTTATCATTGTTTTTTGTGTGTATGGCAGATGAATTGAAATAGAAGGTGGTCAGTTTCAGAGATTTCAAGGGGTTAATCAGAAGAACTTAGAAGAGGGCTTTTGATTTGTTGATCACTGACCTTAGGGAACATATTATCTTCAGAAAGATAGGTAGTGAATCAGGAGTCTTCTTGCTCTCCAGTCAGTTTTGTCCTTTCTTACACTTCCTCTATTTCCTCATCCTGTTGTTCTAAGATTCATTCCTTTGATATACTGTTTCACTGTGATGGAAAAGCGTTCCTTCCCATGACTTTTGAGGATTCTGCTCTTCTAAATCCAGCTCATGCCCCCTTTTGCATGAAACTTCTGCCTACTTTATATTAAAGTCACTTTGATAAACTTCTGTGGTACCTGAGAATTGTATTACTAATACTTAATCATTCTTAAATATCTATAATTCACATTTTGAGCATATTGATTTATTTTGTTTTATTTCTCATAACATTAATAATGTAATCAATAGCTAAATATCATGTCTTTCTTTTGATATATTGTTAGGGAAATTAGCCATTAAAACAAAATAATTAATAATTAAATAATTAAAATTCAAAGTTCATTAGAAAAGTTTTCAATTTAAATTTACAGCTATGTTACAAAGACCGATAGGTTAATATTTTTAATGGAAAATTACTGTCATAAACTTCTGCACTCCTGAGTCTCTTTCTGTATTCTAGAGGAATGTTGTATTTACCTGTGTTATTATTAGATTTTTAGTAATGGTTTATTAGATCTTTTTACATGGGTTCAAGGAAGCCAGAAATCATTAACTTTGTTAGTTTTTATATTCCTAGCATTTCTTTGGTCTTATCATGTTTGAATAACCGAATAATTTCTTTTTGTTTTCTATGATTAAAATTCCCTTATAATGGTAGGCTAATAAAATCTGTAATGTGGTTTTGTTATAACATCTGATTTTATTAGAATGGTAATTTATTTTTTCCATTTAAGGTGTATTTCATTTTTCTGTTTACAACTGTGTTTAACATATTATAAATGCTTCTCAATTTATGAATTTATACTCATTATATGACCCAAGTTGTAATTTCTTGGTGTGTATTTTACCCTCAGTATATTCAAGTGTTTCCTTTCTGTCCTTGAAATTATAGTTTTATAGAGAAGCCAGTACAATGCCATAGTTTTTACCTTTATTTTTATTTTATTTTATTTTATTTATTTATTTATTTTTTTTTACTTTTATTTTTTAATACATGTTTTATTCAGTAGCTTCCATTTAAGAACTAATTTAAGCTAATAATAGTTGTTTGGATTAAACAAAAAAGCCTTTCTCTTTCCAGATTGCAGCAATTCTCCGGAAACGAAAATTAGACTATTATTTATACAAACTACTCCCTGAGATCCTACAATCTGCTTCATTTCTGACTGCTAATGGGGCCTTGTATATTTCTTTCTTTTGCATTTTAAGGTTGGTACTCATAATCACCACTAGATATTAATACACATTCTCTTGTTGAAATGGAAACAAACAGATGTTTATATAACCATTGTGTAATCACTGCTTTTATTTCTATTTTTTTAATTTGATAAATGACATTTGTTTCAAAGATAGTTTATAGAACCAGGAGCTATCAGGTTCGGTGGCTCACACCTGTAATCTCAGCTGCTCAGGAAGCTGAGGCAGGAGGATCTCAAGTTCAAAGCCAACCTCAGCAATGGCGAGGCACTAAGCAATTCAGTGAGACCCTCTTTCTAAATAAAATGCAAAATAGGGCTGGGGATGTGGCTCAGTGGTTGAGTGCCCCCGAGTTCAATCCCCGGTACCCCCCCCCAAAAAAAAAAAAAAACCCACCAGGAGCTATGGGCTTCTTGGCCTCAACATATTATATACCTCTCAAATTATTAGTATGCTTATATAACAAAAATACTTTTGTATATCATACATTTTCTGAGTTCTATTATAATTCTAATTTGTTGATCAGAATTTCTATTTTTAAAATATTTTTTGTTGTAAATAGACATGATTCCTTTATTTTATTTATTTTTATGTGGTGCTGAGGATCAAACCCTGTGCCTCACACATGCTGGGCAAGCACTCTGCCACTGAGCTACAGCCCCAGCCCTGATCAGAATTTCTTAGCTCCTCAATTTCATAGATCAGGAATTCAAAGTCACTGTGATATAGGTTAGGGCCATATGTAGTGAGCAAACTTCAACATGACTATACAATACATGTTTTTATGAAAAAATAACTCCTGGTATATCCTACTGTTGGAACATTTGGTTCTAATTCAGTCTTGTAACATTATCTGTGCTTCATGCATTCTATCTGCATTATAGATGCAGATAAAATTCAGTCCTTTGAGTGCCATGACAAATCTAACATATTTATTACATACTTACTTTTTGTCTTTTTCACCACTGATTGTTAAAAATAAACTAGTTTTTTATCTGTCAAGTTAAAATATTTACTTTAAATTATCTTCATATTTATATTGTCCAAAGTAGTTCTATATATTTTAACTGCAATTAAATATTTAATTTTCAAATATGTTTTGTAGACTTTTCCTCAAAGTATTAACATTTATAAACTTTTAGATAATGTAGAAAATAGCTAGTAAGATTTTCATACTGTTAAGCAAATCATGTCTTTAAATTGACTTGAAAATCTGTATAAGGAATTTTCTTCATCATGTGTTCTCTGGAAAGTTTCAAAGACTTGTTAAAGCTCTACAAATAAGGTTACAAATAATAAGATTTAAAAAAATTGCAGCAAGTTGCTATTGCAGCATATTTCTTTATGTTCTATGAACCTGTTTGGTTAAGTTACAGAAGCATAAAATTTTATAATTAATAATTCTTTGTGTATTATTATAATTAAGTATTATTAAGGTAACATCTATGGTCTTCCTATAACTGATTCAATGAGTTCATTTTAATTTTCTTTTAGATCTTATGTTCAGTAACTTAAGTCCTTTGTGGATTTTATACTGGAGGGAAAACTACCTCCAGTTTTCTCAGGCAGGTTTGTGATACTCATTTTAGAAATAGTAAAGTTCAGTATCTACAATAGTTTTTCCAGGCCTTTAGATTTGAGCTTCAAATAAAAAGATAATTTCATCCATCATTTTGATCCCAATCTCTCTATTTTTTCCTATTGTGCATCATTTATCAATTGATTCACTTGTTCAGATAATTTCTTATAATTTGTATGTACTACTTTTCCTTTCTTAGAAATATACTCTTTTAAAAGGACAAAGAGTCTTCCTAATGTCTCCAGATTGCTGAGTTTTTTTTCCTCTTTAAAAACCCAAGCAGCTAATGGTCTTATATAATGTATGGGACATTATTCTAATACTGGGTACCATGTGTGGTGCTGAGAAATATCTCATGTAGTCCTCACAACAGCTGTATGAGACAGGTAGTTATCATTCCTACATGATAAATAAGGACACTGAGAACCCAGAAGGTTTGCATAGCTTACAGGTTTGAATTGAAGTAATGCCCGATAAGGCATTGAACAAGATTGACTATATTATTAGAAAGAAATTAATTTATTAGACTAGTCAAATCCATTAGTTTGCTATTATAAAAGATGTTGAAGACTTAACCAAGAAAGGGGCAGTAGGTTGGACAGGAATTTGAGAGATGAATCATATATGGAGTAATTTAAGGGCATGATTTAGTATGTTGGGTAAGGGAAATAGGAAGTTGAAAATGACTCTTAAGTGTCAAACATAACACATAGGTAATTTTTGATGCCACTAGGAAAATAAAGGAGGAAGAACAAGTTCGTGGTGATAGTAGAGAGAGAGACAATGAGTCTGGGGTTGGACATGCTTATTTGAAGTATAGAGGGTAGACTGTGAAGGGAATCTTCTATTTGTGATAACTGAAATGACCAACTAGGAATTTCATACAAAAATTCCAAATTTGAATTTCAGGAAGATTCTTGGAAAATTCTACTCATGGACTCCTGGCTTTGGTGCCGCTTTACCAGCATCTTATATGGCCATTCTAATTGAAAGAAAAAGCAGGTAAAATTCTACATATCTACATATTTAATAGAACTGGTTAACCATCCCCCACTCCAACTACAGGTATTATTATTTTTTTGCTTATCACTTATAGTCCAGGAATGAGCAATATTTCCAAATATATTTTTTCAATTCGGCAGATACTTGGATAAAAATTAATTTTATAGTAATATTTTTATTTATGTTTATAAAAATATAAAGCTTATATTTAGAGCAATAATGCTCATTTGCTTTTGTTTACTAAAAAATTAGAAGGGTCTATAATATGGCCTAACTAAATCAAGGTGTATGCAAATTCATGAAAGATCTTTTCCACAGCCACAATACCATTATCATACCTAAGAAAATTAATAATAGCTTTCTATTATACAGATGTATACTTTGCTTTAGGCTCATTGAATTATCTCTGTCATATGTATTATTATTTTTAAGGCATCCAGGCATAGAAAAGTATTTTGATTTTTACGAACTTGGAATTTTCTTCGTGAATTAATAAGATTTGTACTGAATGCTGCAATCTTATGTAAAACGTTCAGTCAGCTAGTTGAAATTAATGCTTTTCTATAAGCAACTGTCATTCCATGAAGTTTATCTACCTTTGTTTCAGGGTATCAGATGGGATCATGTGTTTAAACTGTAGTTTATAAAGATTGTTACTATAGTCATTGATTCCCTCTTAAAAG
>JAJEJO010002159.1:0-13645 GCA_020662805.1 Glaucomys volans
TAGAGTGTCCCCAAGGGGAAACACACTATGAGGCAGGCAAAACTAGAAAGGCGATTGAAAAGTGAACAGCTGTCACTGTTAGTCAATGACAGGAAACAAGATGCAAAGCTCTGAGCAGAGGGAAAATGGGATGGCTGGCCAACAAGAGAATGAATCCTATAGGAAATTAGACCCAGGGAGCAAAATAAGACCCAGGATTGAAAATAGGTACACAATCGTGATTGTGGTGTAAGCACAGATGTGTGAAGTGGAGCTGTCTGAGCACTTTCTGTAAGATGTCCCATGCTACACTCTCTGTAAGATGTGAGGGTGCTGATACTGAGCAAGGGCTCATTGCCCCATGTGCATAGAACCCACTGCTATGGCACCAGGTTTTAGCAAAAAGAAAAAGCTTTATGGAAGGTCTGCAGACCAGGAGTCAGGAGACATGCTCAGATCTGCCCCTCCAACTGGTTGGTAACTACAGAATTTGTGGGCAGGGAGAGGGGAGAAGATAATGGTGGATGTATGGCCAGAAGGGGAAGTTTTCGAATACCTTTGTGAGGACGAAGATGATCAACACACCCTTCACAGACAGCATGCTTCTTTTCCAGAGGAGTAATCTTGGGCTGCATGAGGAGTTTTGAGTTTCTGTTGTTTGGTCATCTGACAGGAGAGTGGGCTTCTGCATATGCTCAACTGGGAGTAACTGGTTTTTAACTGGTCTCTGGCAGGTTTTGTTCCTGCAAAACCATCTTGAAGAGTTTTGGTGCTTGGCAAATGTATGCCTTGTTTCTAGCGAGTATCAGGACCCACTGGTCCTGGAGAGTGGCATATGGATAATTACAAGGTACCAGACCATGTTGTGTGGCTTGACATTAAGTACACCAAGATGGAACTCCTGAATTAAGGAAAGGAAACCACAACAGGATTCAGCAAATCTGAAGACGAGGATAAAAAGGTAGAATGAATGAGTTTTACAAGTGGGGCAATGAAGTGGGACAGGATGACCTTTAAGGATCAGATCAGAGATGATAGCTCCGTTCTTCAAATCAGAAGGGCACACCCTTTTTTTATAGGGTAATGGAACTCCAGCTCAGGGTGAAACTAACGGAACTGTTTGTGACTGGAGAGCAGCTGCTTGATGCCAGGAGAGGTCCTGAGGGTCACAGCTTTAGGCAAAAGGAAAGAGGAAGCATAACTGCAGAGAGGGAACAGGTGTGACCAAAACCCAGCAGAGCATGATACTCCCCTGCCCGTTAGGTGCCTAATCACACTTTGCTATCTTTACCCTCCCAGTCCTGGAACCAGTGCCTCAGAGAGAAACCTGAACAAGAGGCATAAGACTCCATCCTTCACTGACACGACATTCAGAGCAGTAGCTAAACTCTGAGGCACATGTTAACAAATGGAACAATGACTCATGACATGGCTGAATATGAGGTTGACATTTATGAGCCACAGTGTGAATTTTAAATTACTCTATGAATGTATTATTTCCATCTGATAATTTTTCTGAGGTGTCAGGCATGCATATCCCAATTTCCAATAAGCTGCAGGAAGGTGACATTTGGGAATCTCTCCCAAATATCTGAGACCCTAGCCCTTTCTACGGGCCCTAAGAAACTGGTCCAAATCTGACAGATGTAACAACCTCTAAGGCATCCGCAGCCTCTTTGCCAGCTCCTCTCACAGAGGCACTGCTGTCATCAAGCCATCAAGGCCTCTCCCTGTGCTGAAACACCTCCCAGCTACCAAAAGCCCACACTAGTTGTGGGAACCGAGAAAAGAAGCCAAAAATCAAGGTGAACTCACAGATTTGCAAAGCAGAAAGCTGAGAAAGATAAATCAGGTCTTTCTAGCACTATGAGAAAGTAATTCTGCTTATTTTACTTCAAGTTCTTTGAAACCAGATGTTCTATAGGAGATGCCTTAACAAGACTTAATGGAAGACTGCCAAATGAATTGTTTGCATCATAAGAGAAAATAATGTGTTCCTAAGCTCCAGAATCAGCTTACAAAAACCAAGAGGAAAGGGAAGACTTTTCTTTATTTCAGGTGTTAAAAATAAGTTTTCAGATAAGAACTTCTTAGATTTCGATGTGCATCCACATCACTTTGGGCCGTGTTCAAATGCAGGTTCACATTTTGCAGGACCAAGGGGATGGAGGAGGGGTCAGGATGCAGCATTTCAACAAGCTTCCAGGTGACACCAGAACTACCGGTTCCCTGACCCCATGCTGAGTAACAAAGTAGCAGATATCTAGGACTGTGATTGAAAAATAACTATCACGGAGTGTAAGTACTGGTGAGAAATTTAGAAAAAAAAAAGAATGCCATCATATAAAAAGAGAGATTCTTGATATCAAAATATGTCTTGAAAGTGTTTGATGAGTGATGCTTCTTCTTTGTATTTCTAATTTATTTGCAAAGTCAAGAGACACATACTTTCTACACATACACTCACAATATATATAGGGTGCAAAGTCAGAAGTTCTGGGTAATGACCAAACAGTAAAACTGTTGTTTGCATTAAAATAACAAACCTATGTGACCATCACATATTCCCAAGCTCTTAATAAATGACAACCTGAGACAATAATGGTAGCAAGCAGCGTTATCACTGGACTCTGAATTTCTCATGTCAAATCTCCTCAATTATTTTTGATCTTAAAACTTCCTGATTAAAAATAATTTTCCTTAAATATTTTGAGGACTATAGAAAAGGACAGCAAGTAAAATCTTTAGATGCATACTTAATCCAATTACAGAGACATGAACCCTTAACACCCACTTTTATGAATATCCACCTGATATTTAAGTCAGATGATACTGGGTATAGGGTGTGTGTGTGTGTGTGTGTGCGCGCGCACATGCATGTGCACTCCTATGACTTGAAGGTGTGTTTCTGTTCAAAATTCATAAGTGGAAATTAAACCCTAGTGTGATATTGAGGTTTGTGGTATTCAGAAGGTGGCTAAGTCATGAAGGTTCTGCTTTTATAAAAGGGCCAGAGCCTCCTCACTTTCTGCTCCTTCTACCTTGTGAGAACACAGCATTTGTCTTTCTGTTCCTCCTGCCATGTGAGGATGTAGCAAGATGTCACAAGCTGTCAACAGACACCAAATCTGCTCTTACCTTGACACTGACTTCCCAGCCTCCAAAACTGTGAAAAAATAAATTCTTGTTCTTTATAACACACCCTGTTGAAGGTATTTTGTTAGAGTAGGAGAAGACTAAGACAATGCGTATTCAAAATTCAGGTTATAATGTTTGTGTTATATCTTAACAGTCAGAGAAATATATAGTAAAATCTTTCTTACTAAGAAATAAGGATCTGTACCATCTATTTTAATTCTTCCATTTAATTTATATGTCATAATTTAAGCATTCGCTTATTTTTTCCTTTTTTGGTATCAAAAATTGGATTCAGGAGTGCTTAACCACTGAGCCTTCTCCCCTGTCTTTTCTTTTTTTTAGTTTGTTATTTTGAGACAAAGTCTCACTCAGTTGTTTAGGGCCTCACTAAACTGCTGAGGCTGTCTTTGAAGTTGCAATCTTCCTGCTTCAGCCTCCTAAGTTGCTGGAACCTCAGGTGTGCACCACCACACCCAGCTCACTTATACTTTTACCAGATGTTCAAGCTTGTACTTTTTTTCATTGTTAAATATTAAAATAGCATTCTATTGACCATTCTTATAAACATTATGTGTACATATTTGCAGTTATATATTCAGAAGCAAAAGTTGCTGGAATAAAGGGAGTGCTTGTTTTTAAAGCCTTTTGATACTAATTCCCAAATAAGCCTGCACAAGGTTTAACCAGAATCCACTCCCTCAGTCAGTGGCGCGGCAAGGGCAACATGGGCATGTGGTGATGGAAAGACCAGGAGAGCAGAAACTGGGAGCCCCAGCCCAGGAAGACAATAGGAAGGGCTTTGAATTTCAGCATTAGTGAGATGGGCAGCAGAGATGGGTTGAAAATAGTAATTGGATTTCGGTTTTAAAAGGATTGAGAGGAGAAGCAGGAAGACCTAAAAGGAGACTGTTGCAGAGAAGGACAGCAAAAGGAGGCCTTCTCTTGCTGAGAGAGGGCTGGGGCCGCAGTGGAGACAGTGTGTAAGAGTTGGATTCTGAATACAAAGCAAAGATAATGATAACAGGATTTGCTAAAAGTGAGAAAAAAAGTTTTTTAGAGGATGATTTCGAGGTTTGGGGCTTGAGAAAATGGGAAAGAGGTGTATCATTTCCTGAATTGGAGAATCCTGTGGGTAGAACAGGTTTACTAGAGGAAAGATTTTGGCCAAGTTTAATACGTGATGTCTTTGAGACCCTAAGTAGGCAGTTGAATAGACAAGACTAGGATTCCTTAGTTATTGATCTGTCCATGTCCTCAACACTTTCTTGAGTGCTTGACGTTATTTTCCTAAACTTCCATTCTTCTAAAATGTAATTCATTTCATTTTTATTAATGCAGATCTATATACAGAATCTTATTTTTTTTTCATTTTTAAAATTATAGCTTCTTTTTTTGACTTATCTAGTTAATGATTGGGTATGTTCTTATTTGTTCTGTGAGTAAAGGTTGTATGCTATTTAAATTTTACCACTCTTTTTACAAATTTTTAATTTTGCTTTATATTTATTTACTTCACTGTTATGTTTCCTTGTGTTCTCTTATTCTTCTGCTAACTTTTACTTTGAATACTAACTTAATTTATTTTAATTATTGTGGTTTACCAGTAAAATTATCTAAGGTTGTGAATCTTTATCCAATAAACCCTCTGGCAGGAGCCCAGACATTTTTTATGCATATAGTTCTCATTTTTGCATTTTGCAGTTGCTATTTATTTATTTTTGTATTCTTAAGTCTGACTTATTCTTTGATTCAGGATTTATTCAATATACTATGTTTGCTTTTTACAAATATACAAGTTGAGTCTTACACTGTAGTTATAAATTTCTACCTCTTCTGATGCTGCACAATTCTTTATTTTGCAATGCTGTTTTGTATGTTTTTGGGTGTGTCTTAAGAAAAAGTACATTAACTGATGTGGGACCTGATACACTCTTGATTGTATCAACCTCACTTGTTTTACCACAAAATTTAAGATGTTTCTTTTTCTGATGTGAATGGAGATCTTTTTAAAACTACCTGTGCAATTAAAGATCCTGAGCCTCACCCCTCTCCAGTTGGCATTTTCTTCCTTCCACTGGTGATCTCAAAACTCTTACCACTTTGATCCCTTTTTCAACTTCAGGATGTTGTATTGTCCAAGAAACATAACCTTAACATACTTTATTGAGGATATCAGAGCTTAACATTACTAAAGGTATCAAACCTAAAAAATCTGATTCAAACTGACTCTTGAGTTTTCTTCCTCCTCTTCTTACATGATCTAATCTGTTAGCAATTTATTCCTTGAAATAAAGAGGGAGTTTGCCTTCCACTTCTCCCCAGTGCCTGGACACTCCACTGGGGTTCCAGGCATATTTGCATTGATAATGCTCCCACCATTCAGACCCTTTGAACTATGGTTCTTTTGATCTGGGTCTCTCCTGCACAGATGGCTTGTGAAAACACCCATGTGATAAGCAGAGCTGTGTTGTAGGAGAGAATCTGTAAGAATCTGCTTAGATTCTATTCTAGGAGTTAAGGAGTGAGAAGGGCTTTGTTTTAGTCGGCTTTTTCACTGTTGTGACTAAAACAATTGGAGACCAGACCAGAACAATTGGAGAGGAGGAAAAGTTTTTTTTGGGATTCATGGTTTCAGAGTTCTCAGTCTATAGACAGCAGGCTCTAATCCTCAGGGCCAGAGGTGAGACTGAGCATCACGGCAGAAGAATGTGGTGGAGGGAAATCAGTCAGGAAATCAGGAAATCAATCATACCAAATATATACAAAGTGTACACCCTAAAGACATGCTCACAGGGACCCACCTCCTCCAGCCATACCCTACCAGCCTTCAGTTACCACTCAGTTAATCCCTATCATAAGATTAATTTACTGATTGAGTTAAGGCTTTCACAATCCAATCATTTGTCCTCTAAACCTTCTTGCATTGTTTCACACATGAGTTTTGGGGGATATCTCACCTATAAACCATAACAGACTCAGTCATTTCAATTGGAATAGAGGGATTAGGATTTTTAAAACTTCTGTAGAAGTCACTCTTAAACTTGATATCATTAGTAATGAGAAACACAAAGTGGAAAGAGATGATAATTCTGATCTATCATGGAAGAGGGTAACATTTGGGGGAGAACTGAAGGAAAAATCAATTTGTGAGTTTGAAACAGATGTCAGAATAAACTAGAAAATGTAAGGCCACATGAAAAGGAGATGTTTTGATCCATACCATTCATTTTTCCTTTCTTTTTTTTTTCAGGAGTCCTTTACTATTTTTTTTTTCATATTCTACACATTGTAATTTGAGATTTGTAGAAATTTAAAATAAAATATGAATTTTGGGTTGAATAAGGTAATTGATCTGTGCAAAGTAAACGCTCAGATGGTTATTGTTATTGTAATTACTACTCTGGGTACTATGGGTCTTTGCAGAAGAAGAAATTACTTTCAGTCTAAGGTAAAAGAATGGTAGAGAAGGGAACAGGAAGTTCCTGTGAACTTTGAGTTATACTTCCAAAGAAGGGAACAGCTTGCCTCTCTAACTAGTCTGGTTTCACTGAGTGGAACCATTGACTTTTCCCAGTGATTGTTGATCACACCCTGAACCAGTGGGTGTCAGCCAAGCTTACTGCTTTGCTGTAGTTGGTGTCACTTAGGTGAAGCCTTCTCTTACTTGACCTAGCCTACAAGTAATTTACTCCTTGAAATGAACAGGGAGTGAATGAAATGCCCTGTTGAGACAATCAACAATAAAGGCTATTCCTGCCCTGCATCTTAAAATGGACACATTTTAATGAAAAGAAATTAAGAAGATTCAGGTGGCATAAAATGAAAACCCAATCAAATATGAATTATGCCCAGGCAAAAATGTCTTGCATCATGGTCTTTTATAGGCAGTTAGTGACTAACTGGGAGAGACTGAAAGCATCACACGCCATATGGCGAGATAAATATGGCTTATTTTTAAAATTGCATTTGTGTCACACAATTAAACATTAAAGCTACGCACTCCTAAAGATTCAGCTGCAAAACTTGAAGTTTTGCAAGTTTCACTAACCACTTTGGAGATTTTTGGAGACATAAAATCTATCATTAGAAATAGAATATCTAAGTCACAGGAAACTATTTTTATACAGGTTTAAAAATGAAAAAAAAAAAACAACCCTGCAATTCAATTCACAGAGCAGAGCAGTTCAAATAATAACCAATAGTCAACCCAAGTTACATCCTTCCAATGAGCAGAAGGTATCCATGATGCTGTCTTCCTGGAGCCCAGCAAAGGAAATAGGAGCTCAGGGAGCTGACTTGTCCCCAGAGGGAGCCTGCAGGAGCTGAATTGCCGCAAAGCTGACCCTTGTATTCAGAGCGTAGCAGAGAAGTCTCAGTGGAATTGAGGTCAAGCAGGTGTGCTTTGACAATATTTTGCTGCTAAAGCAAAATCAAGACTGGTTAAATCAGTGCAATGAATCTGGTTTCTAATAGAGATTATAACAAAAGTACAAACCAAGTGAGAATATTAGCATTTGGTTTCTATACCTCTCTCTGTTTGACTTTGGAAAAGAAAAAGCAAAAAACTTTTAATCGTAAGACAAAATTCCATCTTCTGTTTCTTTATCTCATATTCAAAAACTGAAAACAACTGAGAACCAGAAGGAAAAGCAAAACAAAACAAAACAAAACCAAAAAACCCCACCATTTAGCAAACTGCCAAAGCACCTGGCCTGGTCTTCCTATGCCCATTGCCATGTGTAGAGGTATCCATATCAGAGGACTGTTTTGACAGTTTAGTGAGTTAACAAGTACATGGATCATAGTGTTGAGAACATTGTAAGTGACATATATGTTTTCTTTTTTATAATTATTTTTTGTTTTACTTTTGTAGAATGTAGATGTTAAGATTAATAGGCAATTTCAATAACACTGAATGACATTTTTTGATGAGCATTTAATATGTTCTAATTGCCATAAGTAAACTGCTGTGTGGAGTTTCCACAATAATCTAGTGGTGGGTATTATTGTTATTCCAACTTTATAGTTTGAAAATTTGAGGCTTAGAAAGATTAAGCAAATTGCTCAGGAGATCACATAGCTGAAAAGTGGCTGCCTCAGCATTTTATCCAGGCAATTTGATTGAAGCAGCTGTTCTTAATAACTAAACTAAAAGTCCAAAACAAACAAACTAATGAAACAGGATTTATAATGGCCAAAATCAAAACATAAATTAAGTGTGATCAATATGTTATACTACTACATAGGGTAATATGGACAATGTCATATGTGGCACATATATGATATATAAATGTGGCAAATACATGCATAATATACAGAGTTCAATATTCATTTGGGAACAAAGCAGTAATTAATAATATCAGTAGGACCTCAGAGAGTCTTCTTGTACTCTAAGATTTCAGCACTGTCTGAAGCCTTTGGGGAATGAGCCCAGCTCAGCTGTTCTCTTCGAGAGTGTGTGTCTATGTGTAAACTCAGGCTTTTATACTTGCAAAGGGAAGGGGCAGAGAGACGTCAATGTCCAGATAAATTCATATCGATGCCAAATGATGTTTCCTACTCTTCCGATGAAGGACCAGTATATAGTGATTGAAATTTCTTTGCTGAGATTGTGCTGATGTAATAGACTCCAAATAACCCAAACTATCCATCAAAGCATCTTTTGTCTTCTTCCTTGAAGTCACTTAGCAAGAATGGCAAATTGATCTTCATGACCTCTCTAGAGGTTTCAAATGTTTTCCTTACATTGAAACTCTAGCTTCCTACTATAACTCAGCTCTGAAAAAACATATTCTTCCTCTTAAATGCCAAAACATTGCCAGTACTATTGATAACCTTACTAACTCTACCTAGAAAATGGAGCTACATACTTCATCCTTAAATTATCACTGTCTACAGCTCATTTTGAACCATGCTCAGCCCCGCATATGTTGCATTACTTGCAGACACTTAAGAACTCACCAAGTCTTCTCACCTCCATTCATATCTTTATTTGGCCTTGCAGTATCTAAAAATCTTATTCATAGCTTATTTGCTCCTTTGTGTATTGTGAACCCACATGAAGATCATGTGTTATGGCATTTATGGGTTATCTTCCCAGTTGCTCTCAGCCCAGTGTTCAGGCTGCCCAGACTACACCAGACCTTCCTTCTAAAGTCTAAACTGCCCACAGGTTTGTGTAACTTTGACTTCCCCTTCAACAAACAAATATGGCATGTCATTACAAGAGGTCAGAGACAGAGAAATCATCTGTGTGCCAGAAAGAATTAAAAACCATACAGAATATAAGAATGGTGCTTGATAAAAAGGATTCCACAATTTTGTATTGCTAATATACCACCAGGATCTCTTAGGCTCTCTAATTCCACCACTGATTTAAATGGTCCTATGTTAACAATCTGACTCTGAGACCATAGCAGCATAAATCTACTTTCACCTAGAAAGCAACAGCTTCAATTTAAAGTGATCTTGAAAAATTTAATGTATGAAACTTGGATAGGTGAGGCTACCCAGAAGGACTCCAGATAGAAATTATAACAAATTAAAAATAAAAATAAATAAATCAGAAACAAGTGCTGCAAAGCAAGGAGAGATTGCCTCAGTGCTGGTCTAACTGTCATGTCAAAGTCTGGAATCTTGATTTAATATATGAAGGACAAGATTTCTCAGCAACAGACTTATTTCATTTTTGGAACTGTGAATGTAAATAGTTCAATGACTCTGACCTTACAGAAGTTTAAAATACAGCATACACTCAATTCTGAGTCCCTAGCACTGAAGAATATCCTCTGTGTAAAATGCTAAGAGCATCAAACTTTGGGCAAACTCCATGATGGAATTGATAGGGAGCTACATTCCCTGACTTATACCTTTAACACCCATTACTGGGGTTCTTGACTATTGAGAGAATAACCAAATAAAGTCCTCCTTGAATGTTGAAGTTTTCATTCTATCAATCCTTAGAATAAGACCAGACTCAGTAGGGTAGCTCCTTTCCTCCCCTTTTTCCTGTAGTCCCCATCAAAATTTAAAAGAAAAAAAGAAAATTACATATTTCATTATAAAAAATAAACACAACAAGATGTCAAATTTGCTCGGTTTCTGTAAAACCATATACCTGGTATGCTTTGGCTATGAAAAGAGAGTAAATATGTTAATTCTTTTCCTGCCTCTGGATTTATTTATACAAACAGTACAGGAGGACAACAATCCCCATGGACAGGAGCTCAGGGGTCACCCCAGTCTTTCTGTTCTCACATTTACACATGTTTTTACTATAGGGCCTTTGCAGGGGCCTGGGCACTTTGGGGAGTGAAAGCCAGAGCTGGAGCTGGAACTGATACTGGAGCTGGAGTTGCAGCCTGGGTCTTGGCTTGGACTTGGGCTTTGGTCCTTGGCCAGCAGAGCCCGTGCTCCCTGGCCATGTGGGCATGAGCATGCTTCCCATGGGCAAGCAAGGCAAGGCAATCAAGCTTGCAGCTGGTACCCTTTGGCACCTTGGGTTCAACTTCTCTAGGCTTCACCAGGCCTTGACAGCCTCAGCACGTATACTCAAGGCGTTGGCCTTGTTTGCCTGCATCTTTTTCAGGTCCTTCTTGTTGTGCTTCTTGGAAAAATGCATATTTCTCAGGAACTTGGGGTCTACCCCCTTAAGAGATTCATATCTTTATGATCAGATTTTTTGAGGCCATTGCTGTGCCATTTTCAGGATTAGTTGTGCGTGGTGTGGTTCCTGAACTTGACCATGTCTGCCCCGTAAGCTGCTGCTCCCAGAGCGGTTGAGACTGGAACTCTTACTAATTTTTGGAGGTTCAGGACCTCTTCCATTCTTCCCAGCTCTTGAATTTAAAAACATGGAGATAAAATAAGAACAGGGTACCGTTCCCACATGCTGTTGGGGTTCAGCTGTCATCATGTGACTTTCTGGGTTTCTTCAATTCAAATCTAAAATGTGGCATTACTAAATTATCAAGGGTCTAAAGATACTTCTTCCTATTTCTGTGCATGGTCAATAACCAGTGTGACCCAAGGATAAGCTTTGTGTGCCAGTGCAAAGGTATTACTAGGAATCATAGATCTGTTCATAATCAGAGAAGAAGGGGCCGTATAAAATAATGCCATTAAAAAGGAAACCCATAGTATCAACATCAGAATCCAGAGAGGGCAAAGGAATACTTTTAGACTCCATCCAAAACCTGAATCAAAATCTCTAAAAAAAAATTGTGTTCATTTGTATTTGAAAATATTCCTCAACTTTTAATAGGGGAAGACTTAAAGTCATTATAAGTTATGGCATAGTACAAATGACATTTATGCATATGTGTACAAATGTCAATGAGCACAAAGTTATATATATATGCATGTTTGTATGCATACATATATGCTCATAGGAATATTTTTCCTTTTAAATGAAACAAAGCTACAGTTTTTAAAAGTCATAGCTATGAATGTTTCTGTATAATATTGGTTTAATGTGTTCTGCATTATCATGGTCTGATGGTTTTCTCAATTATTAATAACTTCCCAACCCCTAATCCTAAACTGAGAGTGCAAGAAATGTGATTTCCATGGCCAGCTTTACCACTCACTTTTTGAATGATAGCAGACCTTGGCGCTCTTGTTTTTAAATGAGGGATTGGCTATCTTCAAGAACCATTTTGGTTTTAAAATTAAATAACTATATTGAATGCTGACTTAAAATCTGGGGAACTATAAGGTTAAGAGACAGATTGTAATACAAATGGCAGCTATCCATTCATGTGCTCTCATCAGACCACTAAGAAAGTATTGCAATCTTCTCTTCCTAATTAGTCCTCTAATTTTCTTAAAATTAACATTTGATTTGATTTCCAAAGAGTACTAACACAGTCTTACCAATTGCTCCAAGTATATGGTTCTAAATGCCAAGAAGGGAAAAGTGTCCCATCTATTATACTGAGATCATAAATATTTCAAAAACAGAATTTTAATGCTTAAGTGATTGATTCTGATTCTAGAGGACTGTATCAAATTCAGGCACATGGACAACACAAATATTAAATGGTAGAGAACAGCTTAATTCAAATCAGGTGCAATAGTCATGGAAGGTAAGTTATTGAGAATGACAGATAACCTACAATTGGGTGACTGTTTCTCCATAAAGCTGAGGTGTCCTCAAGAACTGCATAAGGATGCTAAGGAAGTCCATTAGGCTACCACAAAGGAAACACACTAGAATAGATTCTCCTCTAAAATTGTTTATGTGGATGCTTAGGATAGTTGAATTGTTCCTCATGGTAGTTACTCTCAGCAAGTTAATGTTAGAATGAAGATATATATTAGACATCTAATGCATTTTTCCATCTATATTTATGTTTGACAACAGGTTTTCTTTTTTTTTCATGTGTTAAGCGTGAAAACAGACTGAACTATCATATATTGGACACGGAAGTCAGAAACAGGGTGGAAAAGTCATACCAATGCACCAGACATTTCGTGATAAGAGCCCAAGGAGTGGGAAGGTGAGACACAGGAACGGGCAGGTCAATCTGTTGTTAAGGAATGAAACTGACCCAAATTTCCAATGTACATACATAAATACAGCATAGTGGATACCAACATCTAGTAGATACACAAGTCACTAATTTAAAAAAAACTATAAATAATTTACAGAAAGAGCAATAAAGCAGACAGAGGGGAACAGGGGAAGGGAGGAGGGGAGAGGGAAGTGCTGGGGACAGAATTAAAGCAAATTATATTCCATGCTTTGTGATTATGTCAACATGGATCTTAATGTTATATATAACTGAAAAGAATAAAAAAGAAAAAAGAACACAGATACATTCATACCTCTGAAGAAATGTTGGCTTTGAAATGGGAACAAAAAGCAGTGGCAGAAATACTTGTGATATGCAGGTGCTCGTAGATGCATAATATATTTTTCTCTGTGTGTTGATAAGTTTAAGGTATGTTCAAATATATTAGCTGGTCAGATACTGTGATCTAAAGACATAGGAAAGGATTGGTTTTTATGAATTATGAAATTTGGGGCTGTGGTTACATTTGCTCAGCACCTGTTCTCCTGCCTTAGCGTAAAACCAACAGGCAGCTGTTTGTTGTTGTTGTTGTTGTTGTTGTTGTTGTTGTTGTTGTTGCTTCGTTTTGTTTTATGAGATTTTTGTTATTTCTTGTTCAAATGCTCTTCATGAATTTCCAGAAGCAGACAAATTCAGACCAGTGGAGATCAGGATCGTTTATTTGAAACGATCCTAAAGAAAAATGCCTAAAGAAAAATGCTCCCTCTAAATAAGTTTCCAGTTATTTTCCTTCATATTATTCTTCTTCCAAGTGGGTTGAGCTGAACATCTTCTACGGACTGCTCCTCCATTTAAAGTTGTTCAGTGAGTGACTCAACTCAACGCATCCAGAAAGTCAGCACATCTGCCTGTCTTGTGTCCACAGGTGTATCAGTGCCAAGAGTAATTGCAGCATCACTGTTCTCTCTCGGGAAGAAGTGCTGCCCTTTTTTATAAAAGATACTCCATAGGAT
>JAJEJO010002159.1:16009-129352 GCA_020662805.1 Glaucomys volans
TGCAAATAAACTAAGTTGCAGAAGTAAGTACTAAAGAAAAAAAACTTTTTATGATATATACTACTAGCTATAGCCTTTCTGGAATTTATTCATAGCTCTAATGGTGACACCTTTTGATAATAATTTCTGTAAGCTTATTGTTTAATAACCATAAGAGCATTGAATGAACAGGAGTCTGAATTCACATTAAAAATATATATATATATAAACATGTATGTATGTATACGTATAGAGATATATATACACACATATACATGTATAATATAAATATAAATAAATTGCTACATTCCATCATACCATTAAATTACCTTAGCATTTCATTTATTGTTACATATACACCTATATACATAGATATGTCTGTAAGACTATTTTATTGTGCAGACTGTTTCAGAATTTTTATTTCTGTATCAGAAAAGTCTGATACAGAAATAAAAATTCTTGATGGGTAGATAGGATTTTATTCTTTTATTATTGAACCAAACAACTTTATTGTAAATGAACTTTGTTCAAATTTTTGCAATTATAAATTCATTCCAGTGAAAATTCTTGCCAAATATCACCAAGGTCTTATACAATTATGTCCTTTGGATGAATTCTGAAAAGTAAAATTGCTTGGGAACTTATAGATCCCTAAGGAATTTTTGTGCAATGCCAAACTGGAAAGCTTTAACTGAATTCAATTAATTAAATTAGTAAAAGAATTAATTAATTACTAATTTAAAGTCCCTCCCATGAGGATCCTGCTTACTCCACCAGATAGAAGAAGCAGTGGCATAGATTCCAACATGTATCTCCAAACCTGCATATTAAAATGAATTAAATTGCAAAATCAAAGACAGGTGGACAACATTTATAACAGAACTATGTTGCAAATTATACTCACAAGCCTCACTTTACAAGCACAGAAGGACAAACTTCCAATAGCCACAAGACCTATCTAGTGTCAGTGTCTCTGTGGAAAAAATAAATAAACAAAAGTTAAGAAGTGGCTTACAAACATGATTATTCAATTATACAATAGAATCTTGAAATAGCCTTTATATTCATACCAGATAGAATGACTGGCAAATATGAGATCAATATCTGAAATTGGAAGTGTTTTGGGAATTGAGTATAAGGAGAAAGTTGTAAGGACTTATTCTGTACTAGTTTTCCTCCTATGAACTTTCAAAACCAACTTGCAAGGGCCACCTGGCGAATAAGACCTAGAACCTCACATGGAGAAGACACCATCAATTATAGCAAGGAAAATGAGCAGGACAGAGTTAGTACTAAAACTAAGGAGGAGGCCCTGATAAAATGGGGACAGGAAGAAAGTCTGGACATTCAGAAAGCAATCCAGCATAATTTTGAAGTCTAGATGAAAAGAACAAAAGAGGAAGCTGCATGAAGTAAGAAAAACTACCTTGAACCGCACCTGCACCTAAGAGGTCAGGATAAGGTTACAAAAGAGGAGCAACAGAAGAGTATTCAGGTCAATTTTACAGTAAGTTAATAAATGAAAGGTGAATACAGGGAGAATAATGATACTCTTACATATAATGAAAGCGCCCCAGAAACATACGCACAAGAAAAATCAAAATTCTCACCTTGAGAGTGGGCTGATGATGTTAAGACTTTTAAAAACATCAAATTCAATGACATAAGTCAGGATATAATTCAAAATAAACAAATTTATCTAAGTGGACACCTAATTCAAAATAATACAAGAGTAACTAAACACAATGGAAAATCCTGAAAAATAAAAATGAAAGAAACACAAAAATTTTGAGAGGACGTTTCAAATAGTGAAGTATAACTATCCTACAGGATAAGAGGAGTGACTGAGGAATAAAACAAAGAGAACCAAAGACTAAAATATGGGATTCTCAACAACATTCCTGAAATTAACAACCATCTATATTTGAAACTACATATTAACGAGGATGTGATATATTGATGTTATGAACCTGGAATGTGATAAAAATTGCTAGGTTTTATAGCAAAAGGAAAAATCTTTTGCTGTCCATGGGAGGGAGAAATAAAGATATTTATAAGTGAAATAAAATTACATTATCATCTGTGTTTCAACTTCAACACTTGGACAGGTAAGGAAAACAGCATAATGTATTATACATTCAAGGAAGGAAAATGTAATTCAAGGATTTTTATATCCAGCAAATCTGACTTTTAAGTCTAACACAAAAACTGTGATTACCTAACATGCATATGTTTAGTAATATCGTCACCATGACATTTTCTGAGGAATTTACTAGATAATGAGCTTAGGCAAACAAAATAACTAAAAAGGCACTCATGGATAAGAACTGGTAATGACCATTAAACTTACAGTTCCTTGTAGAATTAAGAATAAGCTAGGACTAAAGAGCAAACATTTTGTTGTGGTTTATAATCAAGTAATGTAGATATTATACTAGTATAAAATGGAGGAAGAGTGGGCAAAGTGCAAGAAAACAGCTTTTCCATTGCTTTGGATTTTTGAGGTACTGGCGATTACACCCAGTTTGTACATGGTAGGCTTGTGCTCTCCCACTGAACTATATCACCAGCCATTATTACTTTATTATTATCATCATCATCCTTATTATTAATTTTGAAACAGTGTCTACCTAATTGCCCAGGGTGGCCTTGAACTTGCTATTCTCCTGTGCCTTCTGAGTTGCTGGTTGTTTTAGTCAGCTTTTTGTCACTGTGACTAAAAGACATGAAAAGAACAATATACAGGGTGAAAGTTTGGCTTTGGCTTATGGTTTTAGAGTCAGTTCATGGTCAGCAGACACCACAGCTCCGGGTTTCAGTTGAGGCAGACATCATGGTAGAAGGGTGTGGCAGAGGAAAGCAGCTCAGGACATTAAAAACAGGAAGCAGAGAGAATGCTGTGCTCCCATGGGACAAAATATAAAGCCCAAAAGCACATTCCCAGTAACCTACTTCCACCAGCAACACCCTATCTGCCTGTAGTTACCACCCCATTAATCCATATCAGTGGATTAATCCTATGATTAGGTTAATGTTCTCATAACTCAATCATTTCACCTGTGAACATTCTGACATTTTCTCACACAAGAGATGTATGGGGACACTCATATTTAAATCATAACACTGGCATTACAGATATGCACCACCACACCTGGCACTAAGAAGACAGCTTTGAAGTCATTTTGATGCTGGGTGCAGTGGCATATGGCTGTGATCCCAGCTGCTCGGGAGGCTGAGGCAAGAGGATCACAAGTTCAAAGCCAACCTCAGCAATTTAGCAATGTCCTAAGCAACTGAGTCAGACCCTGTCTCAAAATAAAAAATAAAAAGAGCTAGGGATGTGGTTCAGTGGTTAAGCACACCTGAGTTCAATCCCCTGTACCAAAAAAAAATTGATATTATGCCTCTTCAAGACATTATTTTCCATACAATTTTTCTTGTTTTTTTCTTTTTTGTGCTTCTGGGGATTGAGCCTAGGACCTCACATACACTAAGTGGTTACTCCACCATCGAACTACATCTCAAGCCCCTCAATTTTTATTTTTCATATACTTCATCACCATTCAAAAATTTCATATTAAATATCATTATATCTGTATATTAAATATAGTAAATCTCTATGTTCTTTAATTATCCTATTTTTCTTCTATACACAGAAATTCTTCCTTTGTATCAGACTAATAGAAATGTTTGCCCACCCCACCCTTTTTTTTAGTTTTTATATGGTCACCTATTCCTTGTTTTCCCTGTAAGTCATCTATATTTCATTTCTACATAGAATTTAGAGTTCACAGCAATATAATTTTTTATTTTATTTTATTTTGATTCATTGTACACAAATGGGATATAACTTTTCATTTCTCTGTTTGGACACAATGTTTGCAAAGGTATAGTCAATTATTCCATCATAAGATTTTGGAAAGTTTCTAATTTTTTCACTCATTTGAAAGGTCGTTTATTATCAGAGTAAAAATTCTCCTCAAATTTGCAGACTTAAGTAATTGTTTTTGGACTTTCAAAGTAGGCATTGTTTTTATTGTTTTATGTCTCTAATCATCGAATGGTACCTAAGAAACACAGATTTACTTAGTGGAACTGAGTTACCAGAACTCAGGTGGAAATGATCTGCCCTTCTGGGTGTCTCTGGTCCTCCAGTCTCCACTCCTCTCCAAGGTGACTCTTAAATAACACCCAACACCACCGATGAGTTTTTAAAACTTATGTAAATGCGATCTTATAGCACGTACTCTTTTATACCATGACTGTTTTTCTCAAACACATTGCTGAGATTCTTCTGTGCTTTGCAAAGCAAGGCCCTTGTGGCTATGCAACATTAAGTCTTCATCTATTCTACTATTGCCAATTTTTGTTAGTGCAAATAATGTTGCAACAAACATCATTTCACATATATTGTGGTAAATATATGCTCATGTGATTTTTCAATATATCTAGGAGTGGAAATACTGAATCATGGGATTTAAATACTTTCAGTCTTTGGGTATATTGTCAAGCAGTTTCTGTAGCAGTCGACACTTACTCATGCTCCATATTCTTACCAATATCGGTGTTTATAATTTTGTTTGAGGCAAGTCATTGTGGTTCTAATTTGTTTTTCTATGATAGCTGATGAGGTTATGCACCTTATAGACATTTTATCAGTTCATCATACATTTTGATAGTCTCATATGTGAAGTGCCTCTAAATATTTTGCTTTTTTTTTCTATTTGTGTAGCTCTTTCTCTAATTGGTTTGAAGCATTTCATGTATACTAATCCTTTGTCAAAATTTATGCTGCAAATGCAGTCTTTTAAAAAATGAATCTTTTGCTGAGAAAAAGCTTTTTAGTTTGAATCCATCCCATTTATTGATTCTTACTTTCATTTCTTATGTTTTGGGAGTCTTGTTAAGGAAGTCTGATCCTAAGTCAACACGATGAAGATTCAGGCCTACTTTGTCTTGTATTTGATGCAGGGTCTCTGGTCTAATTGCTAGGTCCTTGATCCATTTTGAGTTGAGTTTTGTGCAGAGTGAGAGATAGAGGTTTAATTCATTTTACTGCATATGGATTTCCAGTTTTCCAGCACCATTTGTTGAACAGGCTATCTTTTCTCCATTGTATGTTTTTGGCTCCTTTGTCTAGTATGAGATAACTGTATTTATGTGGGTTTGTTATTATGTTTCCCCTAAGTATTTTAATGCTATTTTTAAGTGGCACCATTTCTAAAATTGAATTTTCTATTTGTTGATTTCTAGCAAAGTGAAAGATTTACTTCTTGTATTGATCTTTTATCCAGCTACCTTATGAATTCACTTAATAAGCCCTAAGTCCTAACTGTATATTCTTTTGAATTCGATTTATTCCTATTCATGTCATCTGCAAAAATGACAGTCTTATGTCTTCCTTTTGTGATATTTACTATTTGTTTCCTGCTTTAAGGAAACACTGTACTATAACAAGGAAAGCCACTGTATTGTTGATAGAAGTTGTGCAAGCAAAGGAGAAGCTTTCAATATGTTTTAATTACATCACCCCTTATTATATCAGGGACTTTCTCCTCTATTCCCATCTGATTTGCAGTTTTTATCATGAATAGAGTCTGTGATGATCACATGTTTTCTATTTTGTTTTGTTACCATAGCAAATATTATGATTCATTTTTAAAATGTAAGCTCATTGTTTCCTTCCTGAAAGAAATGATTTAATGTGCTTTCCTTTAAAAAAATAATGTTATAATTGATTTGCAAATATTTTCTTTACAAAACTTTTATTCAGGTCCATGAGCAATTCGACTATCATTTTCTTGTATTGTCTTTGAAAGGTATTATATTACACTACTCCTGGCCTCATGAAATATGTTGGGTAGTGCAATGGATTTAATGGTGGCCCCCAAAAGAAATGGCTGTGTCCTAACCACCCCAGAATTGTGAATAGACCTTAGCTAGAAAAAGGGTCTTTGATGTTGTGATTAGGATCTTGAGATGAACCCCTTCTAGATCCATGTGAACTCTCAATCCAGTAACAGTTGTCTTTAGACAAAGATGTGGAAGATTTGAGACAGAAGTAGGGAAGAAGACCCCCTGTGAAGATGTGAGAAACACTGGAGTGTTGCTCCCTCCTGGAGCCAGAGGCAGAAAAAAAGCAAGGTAGGATTCTGCCTGACAGACTGCTGAGGGAGCATGGCCCTTCTGGAACCTTGATTTTGGACTTATGGCCTCCATAAATATAAGGGAAGAGATTTGAGTTGTTTTGAGCCATAAAAAGTTGTGGTCTTTTTGTTGGATCGTCCTAGGAAGCTGTTACAGGGGAATGTTTCTTTTTTGTCTTTATCTTCAGTTCATGTAAAATTGATGACTACTTTCTCCTTAGAAAATCTGAAAGAATTAATCCATGAAGTTAAAAAAGTTGAAGGATTAATTTATGAAAATTTAAAAAAAAAAAAAAACAGAAATTTTCGCCTCTAAAATATACCAGATACTTCAAATTTTGTATGTAATGTTGAGTGGATTTAAAATGAGTTGTATTTTATAGGAAAATGGCATTTGAATTCTCAAGTTTAATGCACAGATGTTCAAATGCTATTATGTTTTATTAATTAAATTTTTATTTTGAGGTCATTGGATATTCACATTCAATTTTAAGAAAAAAATAAAGACAGATCCATGTACCGTTTAATCAGTAACCTCCAATATTTGAAACCAATATGTTGATGTTGATTCATTGGGACAAAAGATTTCCATCACAAGAAGGCTCCCTCATGTTGCCCTTTTAAAGCCATCCTTATCTATCCCCTCTCTTACCATACAACACAAAAGCCACTCACCTGTTTTCAATTTCTACAATTCTGTCATTTCAAAAATGTTAAATAAATGGACCATACAGTATGTGACCTTGGATAGAATCTTTTCACTCAGCATAATCCCCTAGAGATAGATTCTTCCAGGATGTTCAGGATGAAAAAATTCATACCCTTTTATTGCTGAGAAGTCAGGGTATGACTGTACCAGTTTCTTTAATCATCCACCCTTGACGGACAGCCCTGCTTTCTCCACACCCCAGCTTCTATGAGTCAAGCTGCTTCATGCACACATTTTTGAGTATGGATACATTTTAATTTTCCTAAAATGAATGACCCACAATCATGCACAGTGTAATTGATGAATCATTTGGTAATGTTATGCTTATATTTTTAAGAAACTGCCAAACCGTTTCACAGAGGGGCTGAGGGGTTTTATATTCCTACCAGGGATCTGGGCACCATCCACTTTCTTCACATCCTCATCAGCATTTGATCTCGTCACTACTTTTTAGTTTAGCCTTTCTGATAGGTATGTAGTGACTTCTCATTGCGATTTATGTTTCATTTTTCTCTAATGTCTAGTGATGTTAAACATTTTTAATGCACTAATTTGATACCTGGTAATTTTAAAATTTCTTTAATTAGGTATACATGACAGTAGAATGCACTTTGGCACATCATACATAAATGGAGTATAATTTCTCATTCGTTTGGTTCTCTGTGATGTAGAATCACATCAGTTGTGTAGTCATATATGTACATAGGGTAATAATGTCTGATTTATTCTACTATCCTGAAAATTTGATATCATTTTTGGATGAATTTATCTCTTTTTTGCTCATTTATATAGCTGGATTGTGCAGTTTCTTTATCATAGACTTTAGAGAGTTCTGTCTATCTTCTAGAAACTAATGCTTATTCATATGCATACTTTATAGATATGTCCTCCCATTCTGTAGTTTATGCTTCCATACTATTGACCTTATTTTATGGAGCTAAAACTTTAATTTTGATGAGATGCAGTTTATTGTCTGCTCTTATGGATTGTGGTTTGGGGTCATTTTTTTAAAAAGTTAACACATAATAATCGTGGCTATATATCAGATATGGTGTGATATTTTAATACATGTATAAAATGCATATAGATCAAATCAGTATAATTAGCATGTCCATCTCCTTATCACTTCTTTGTGTTTGAATACTTTAAGCTTCCTTTCTTCTAGTTCTTCATAAAGTGCATAGTAAGCGAACGTGAAATATAGTCACCTTACTGTTCTGCTGAACTGTAGAACTTATTTCTCCTTTCTCTGTTTTGCTGTTATGGTTTGGATATGAAAGTCTCATGGATTAGACAAAATAGGGATGTTCAGGTGAAATTATTAGGTTACAATCTTATCAATAGATTAATCCATTTGATGAATTAATAATATGAAAGAACTACTGCATGGTAATTACAGGCAGTCAGGACGTGTTTAGAGGAAATAGGTCATAAGGAGCATGCCCTTGAGAATTATATTGTGTCCCTGGCTTCTTGATCATTCTCTTTGCTTCCTGGCTGCCATGAGCTAAAGAGCTTTCCTCCTGCATGCCCTTCGGCCGTGATAGTCCAACTCACCAGCGTAATGGAGTCTGCTTAGCAAGGATTGAACCTTTAGAACTATGAGCCCAAGATAAACTTTTCTACCTTTAAGTTGTTCTTATCAGGTATTTGAGTCAACAATGAAAATCTGGCTAACACAGTATCCATTATTCAATCTCCCCTTCTGGCTTCTAGTTATTTCTATTCTACTTTCAAATAAAAACATTTTGCTAAGTCACAGAAGTAATCAGACATGTATACAGGAAAATAATGTCTGCCTCATTCCACGATCCTTTCCATACCCATTCTCCACCATCCCCACTCCCCTAATTCCCTTCTGCATAATACAAAGTTCTTTCATTATTCCTTGCCCACCCTCACTATGGATCAGCATCTGCTTATCATAAAAAACATTTGGCCTCTGGTTTGGGGGAAATTGGCTTATGTCCCTCAGCATGATATTATCGATCTCATTCCATTTGCCTGCAAATGCCACAATTTCATTCTTGTTTAAAACTAATTTATATTCCATTGCATATAGGTACCAAATTTTTTTTATCCATTCATTCGTTGAAGGGCGTCTAGGCTGGTTAGCTATTGTGAATTGAGCTGCTATAAACATTGATGTGGCTGTGCACTGTAATATGTTGATTTTAAGTCCTTTGGGTATAGGCCAAGGAGTGGGATAGCTGGGTCAAATGGTGGTTCCATTTCAACTATTCTGAGGAATCTCCATACTGCTTTCCATAGTGGTTGCACCAATTTGCAGTTCCACCAGCAATGTATGAATGTACCTGTTTTCCCAAATTCTCGCCACACTAGTCAGAATGGCAATTATCAAGAATACAAGCATCAATAAGTGTTTGCAAGGTGATACAGTGTTTTGGTGAGACAATACCTCTCTATGGTTTTGGTTTGCATTTCCCTGAGGCTAATAATGTTAAGCATATTTTCATGTGTTCACTGACCAATAGTTTATCTTCTTTTGAGAAATGTTTGTTCAGATCATTTGGTTGTTTTCATTAAGTTGTTTGTTGTTGCTCTTGTTTAACTTTTAAAGTTACTTATAGAGATCTCAGAAAAATATCCATGCGTCTATAGACAACTGATTCTTGACAAATGTATCAAAAACATGTTGGAGAATGGGACAATAAGTATATGGAGCTGGGAAAGATGAATAATCCATAATAGAAATATAAAATTGACATCTATCTCTCATTTTACACTAATAATAGATTCAAAAATGAACAAATACGTAAATATAAAACCTAAAATTGAGAAACTACTAGAAGACAAAAGTATAATCAAGACTAGTATAGTCTATGATTTGTTTTTATAAGCACAGATAAGAAAATAAAAATAGACAAATGGGATTATATCAAACTAAGAAACTTCTATATAGCAAAGAAAACAATTGACAGAGTGAAGGGACAAATTAAAGAATAGGAGAAAAAATTGTGAACTATTAATCCAAAAGAATAATTAATTTGCAGAATATATGGGTTCAATTTTAAGAATTCTTAAATATTTGGTAAGGCTTATTTTATAATGCAGATATAATTATATCTGCTTCAGTATTTGTTCCATAAGCATGTGGAAAGAATGTGAATTCTGACATTTTTAGGGGGATCATTCTATAAATATTGATTACATCCTTTTGATTGATGTCATTGCTGAAATCTTATCTCTGCTGATTTTGTCTAATCAGTCTATCAATAATTAAGATATGGATGTTGAGCATCACTGTGCCTAGGCCCAGGCCCAGGCTTACCATGGAACTCCAGCACCACGCCCCATGTGCAATCGATACCCCACCGCAGCTCCCCATCTACAAATGCATGGGGATGCCTCTGTGTCATGGATTATAATGGATTATCACTGACTCAGATGCTGCCATCTTTAATTGAGGGAGCGCCCATCCTGGGACACATGCTTGAGACCAGAAACTCCTAATAAATTACCTTCCATGCATCAGGCTACTGAAAATTGGGAGGTTTTAATAGAAAATTACAGATTTGTTGCAGTTTTTTAATTTTTCTCACTCTATTTCTTTTATCTCTTTCCTTGGAGTCTCTTTCCTCATACTAACAACCAACTTCTTTTGATTCCACTTTCATTCTTTCTATTATCTAGTACCTCTAGATATGCACTTCTTATCTCATTGACATTAAATCCTACACCTCTCCCCACCCTCTTTGTCCACCATTAGGAATTGTGGCCTTATTACAAACCTATAGTTTATGCTGTAGGTAATAATCAAACCAAGATGCTATATTAAGAGAATCCATTGACAGCACAGTAGAAGAAATATCAGAAAAAGAGTTCATAATGTACATAATTAAAATGATCCTCAAAGTAAAGGATGATATAAGAGACCAAATGCAGGTAATGAATGATCATATTAATAAACAGTTAAAAGAGCAACTGAAAGAAGCAAAAGATCATTTCAATAAAGAGAGAGATTCTGAAAAAAAAAAAACACAGAAATCCCTGAAATGAAGGAAACAATAAACCAATTTAAAAACTCAATAGAAATCATCACCAACAGAATAGATCACTTGGAAGACAGAACCTCAGACAATAAAGACAAAATATTTAATCTTGAAAATAAAGTTAACCACACAGAGAAGACAGTCAGAATGGAAACTTCAGGAACTTTGGGACAACATGTAAAGACCAAATTTAAGAATTATTTGGATTGAGGAAGGTACAGAGATACAAACCAAAGGAATGAACAACCTACTCAATGAAATAATACCACACAATTTCCCAAACCTGAAGAATGAAATGGAAAATCAAATACAAGAGGCTTAGAGAATATCAAATGTACAAAATTACAACAGATCCACACCAATGGACATTATGATGAAAATTCCCAACACACAAAATACAGGTAGAATTTTAAAGGCCGTGAGAGAAAAGTATCAAATTATGAATGGGGGAAAGAGAAACCAACTCAAGTTAAAAATCAAAAATAAGTCAAAATGACCAGGAATATAAATCATATTTCAATAATAACCCTGAAAGTTAATGGACTAAACTCATTAATCAAAAGATATAGACTTGCAAATTGGATTTTAAAAAAGACCCAACAACATGTTGCCTTCAAGAGACTCATTTCATAGGAAAAAGACATCCACAGACTGAAGGTGAAAGAATGGGAAAAAAACATACCACACACATGGACTCAGTAAAAAAGCAGGTGTTTCCATCCTCATATGACATAAAGTGGACTTCAAGCCAAAATTAGAAGAGGTAAAGAACGACATTTCATACTGCTTAAGGGAACCATAAATCAGCAAGACATAACATCATAAACATTTATGCCCCCCAAAATGGAGCATCTATGTATGTCAAATAAATCATTCTTAATATCAGGAATCAAATAGACCACAACTTAATAATTCTGGGTGACTTTAACACACATCTCTCACCACTGGATAGATCTTCAAGCAGAAACTGAAAAAAGAAACTGTAGAACTCAATAAAACAATCAATAATTTAGACTTAACAGACATATGTAGAATATCCATACATCAGTGAGTGAATACACTTCCTTCTCAGGAGCACATAGATCCTTCTCTAAAATAGACCATATGTTATGCCACAAAGCAACACCTAGTAAATACAAAAAATTAGAGATATTACTTTTTATTCTGTCAGATCATAATGAAATGAATTTAAAAATCAATGATCAAATCAAAGATAGAAACTACTCCAACTACTGAAAACTAAATAATATGCTATTGAATGATGCAGGAAGAGCTGAAGATATCAGGGTCGAGATAAAAAATCCTTAGAGGTAATTGAGAACAATGAAAAAACATATCAAAATCTCTGGGACACTCTGAAAGCAGTACTTAGAAGAAAACTCACTGCATGAAGCATATTCATTAAAAGAATAAAAAGTCAACAAATAAATGACCTAACATTGCATCTCAAAGCCCTAGAAAAAGAAGAACAGAACAACACCAAAAGTAGTAGAAGAGAATAAATAATTAAAATTAGAGCTGAAATCAATTAAATTAAAACAAAAGAAATATTTCAAAAATTGACAAAACAAAAAGTTGGTTCTTTGAAAAAATAAACAAAATTGATAAATCTTTAGCCACAATGATGAAGAGAAGGAGAGAGAAAACTCAAATTATTAAAATTAATGATGAAAAGAGAAATATCACAACAGACACTATTGAAATACAAAATATAATTGGAAGCTATTTTGAAAATCTATACACCAACAAAATCTTGAAGACATCCACAAATTTCTAGAGACATATCACCTGAACTGAATCAGGAGGACATACACAATTTAACTGGATCAATTCCAAGTAGTGAAATAGAAGAAGCCATCAAAAACTTATCAACCAAGAAAAACCTGGGACCAGATGGATTCTCAGCTGAGTTCTCCAAGACCTTCAAAGAAAAATCAATACCTATTCTCCTCAAAGTATTCCATGAAATAGAAAAGGAGGGAATGCTTTCAAACTCATGCTATGAAGCTAGTATCACCCTGATACCAAAACTAGACAAAGACACAACAAGGAAAGAAAACTTCAGACCAATATCCCTGATGAACATAGATGCAAAAATTCTTTAAAACATTATGACAAATCACATACAAAAATATATTAAAAAGAAGTACTCCATGATCAAGTTGGGTTCATCCCAGGGATGCAAGGTTGGTTCAACATCTGGAAACCAATTAATGTAATTCACCATATCAAGAGACTTCAAGTTAAGAATCACATAATTATTTCAATAGATGCAGAAAAAGCATTTGATAAAATACTGCACCCCTTCTTCCTTGAAACACTTAAAAAAATAGGGATAGTAAAACATACCTCAACATTGTAAAGGCTATCTATGCTAAGCTCAAGACCAACATCATTCTAAGTGGGAAAAAGCTGAAAGCATTTCCTCTAAAATCTGGAACAAGACAGGGATGCCCTCTTTCACCACTTCTATTTTAAATCTTCTTTGATACTGTTGCCAGAGCAAGAAGACAGACCGAAGAAATTAAAGGAATATGAATAGGAAAAGAAGAACTCAAACTATCACTATTTTCCAACAACATGATTCTATATTTAGAGAATCCAAAAACCTCCACCAGAAAATTTCTAGAACTAATAAATGAATTCAGCAAAGTATCAGGATAAAATTGAACACATAAATCTAACACATTTCTATTCATAAGAGATGAATCCTCCAAAAGAGAAATTAGGAAAACTGCCTATTTATAATAGCCTCAAAAATATAAAATACTTGGAAATCAAAGTAAGAAAAAAGGGGAAAGACCTCTACAATGAAAACTACAGAACACTAAAGAAAGAAATTAGAGAAAACCTTAGAAGATGGAAAAATCTCCCATGTTCTCAGATAGGCAGAATTAAGATTGTCAAAATAGCCATACTACCAAAACCACTATATAGATTCAATGCAATTCCAATTAAAATCCCTATGATGTACCTCATAGAAACAGAGAAAGCAATCATGAAATTAATAAGAGATTCAGAATAGTCAAAGCAGTCCTTAGCAGGAAGAAGGATGCAGGAGGTATCATAATACAAGACCTTAAACTATACCACAGAGCAATAATAATAAAAACAGCATGGTATTGGCACCAAAATAGACAGGTAGACCAATGGTACAGAATAAAGGACACAGAGACAAACCCACATAAATAGAATTATTTCATACTAGACAAAGGTGCCAAAAACATACAATGGAGAAAAGATAGCCTCTTCAATAAATGCTGCTGGAAAAACTGGAAATCCATATGCAGAAAAATGAAATTAAACTCCTATCTGTCACCATGTACAAAACTCAAATCAAAACAGATCAAGGATCTAGGAATTAGACCTGAGACCCTTTATCAAATAGAAGAAAAAGTAGGCTCGAATATATATCATTTTTGCTTAGGATCAGACTTCTTTAACAAGACACCCAGAGCACAAGAAATAAAAGCAAGAATCAATAAATGGGATGGATTCAAACTGAAAAACTTTTTCTCAGCAAAGGAAACAATCAATAATGTGAAAAGCAAGTCTACGGGTAGGAGAAAATCTTTTCCACATGCGCTTCAGATAGAGCACTAATCTCCAGAATTTATAATGAACTCAAAAAACTTTACACCAAAGGTACAAATAACCCAATCAATAAGTGGGCTAAGGAACTGTACAGACACTTCACAGAAGAAGATCTTCAAGCAATTAACAGATATATGAAAATATGTTCAACATCTCTGGTAATTAAAGAAATGCAAATCAAAACTACCCTAAGATTTCATCTCACTCCAATTAGAATGCCTATTATCAAGAATACAAGCCACAATAGGTGTTGGCAAGGATGTGGGGAAAAAGGTACACTCACACATTGGTGGTGCAATTACAAATTGGTGCAGTTAGTCTGGAAGGCTGTATGGAGATTCCTCAGAAAAGTTGGAATAGAACCACTATTTGATCCAGCTATCCCAGGCCTGGTTTGTACCCAAAGGATTTAAAATCAGCATACTACAGTGATGTAGCCACATCGATGTTCATACCATCTCAATTCACAATAGCTAGCTTGTGGAACCAACCTAGATGCCCTTCAACAGATGAATGGATAAAGAAAATGTGGAACATATACACAATGAAATATTACTCAGCCATAAAGAATAATTAAATTGTGACATTTGCAGGTAAATGGATGGAGTTAGAGAATATCATGCTAAGTGAAATAATTCAATCTCATAAAACCAAATGCCAAATGTTTTCTTTGATTAGTGGATGCTGATACATAACAAGGGGAGGGGGAGTGGAGTGGGTAAGGGAGGAATGGAGGAATGTTGGATTATAGAGGGAAACAAGGGGAAGGGAGGTGGCGAAGGTGGGAAGAAAAGATAATGGAAAGAGAGAAATCTCATTACCCCTATATACATGTATATGACTTCACGAATGGTGTGACTCTACATTGTGAACAACCAGAGAAATGAAAATTTGTAACCCATTTGTTGAAAATGAATCAAAAAATAAAATTAAAAAGAGACATGGATGTTGAATTTTGTAGTTATATACAAGTGTGGATCCATCTATTTTTCCTCCAAGTTTTATTAATTTCTGCTTCACATCTTTTGTAACTCTGCCATTTGGTGTGCTAAGCCTTAAGATTACATAATGCCCCTCTCTGTCTCTAGTATCTTTTTTTTCTTGCTCAGAAATCATCTTTATCTGATGTTAATACAATCAGTCCTATTTCCTTTTGATTGTTTACATGGTATTTTTTTTATCCTTTCACTTTCACCCTGCCTATATAAATGTATTTGAAATTATTTTTAAAAAGTTCATAGTCATGATTTTTCATCCATTCTACAATCTCTACTTTTTAAATGATATATTTAGACCATGTACATTTAATATAATTATTGGTATGTTGATGCTTAAGACTCTTTTTATATAGAGGGAAATGAGAAGGGGAGGGGATGGGGGTATGAAAAATGGTAGAATGAGACAGGCATCATTATCCTATGAACATGTAGATTAACAAGAATGATATGAATGTATATCATGCACAACCATAGAAATGAAAATTTGTATCCCATATGTATACAATGAATCAAAATGAAGTCTTTAAAATAAAAATTTAGAAAAGACTCTTTTTAAATTTTATTTTCTATTTGTTCTATTGCTTTTCTCTTTTCTTTCCCCCGTCTTCCGGTGGTTTACATAAGTATTCATAAAATGTCCTCTTTCATTTCCCTAGAGGGTCTCTGATTATTATTAATTTTTTTGTCAGACCAAGATTGAACCAAGGGGGGGCTTATGCACTGAGCCACATCCTCAGTCCTTTTTATTTTTTATTTTGAGACAAAGTCTCACTAAATTGCAAAAGCTGGCCTCAAACTTATGATCCTTCTGGCTCAGCCTCCTGAGTCACTGGGATAATAGGTTTGCACCACCACACCTAGTTGTAAACTCTTAAAATAGTTACTAACAGTTTTACATTATATTTTTATGCCTGATCACCATCTACTACTATAGGTTCTATTTTGTAAATTTGAAAGAAATACCAAAAATTAATTTTGCATTAGTCTGATCATTGCTACCCATTTATAATTTTCAAATATATTCTCTATGTTCATTTCAAATGACATGATATACTGTTATAATTTTGATCTCAATCAGCATAATTTTAAAAATCCAAGTGCATACTCATATTTTTTTCTTTTCTATATTAATGTCCCTTCTATTTAGAAAAATTAGTTTAGCCTTATTCTGGGGCAGGTCTTCTGGTAACAATTCTTCTTAGTTGTCCTTCATTTGAAGATTTCTTGGTTTTTCTTTTATTCAAGAAGGATATTTTGTGGATATGAGATTCTGCATCAAAAGTTCTTTTTTCAGCACTTAAAACGCTGTGGTGCCACTGCCTCTGGCCTTGATGGCTTCGGATGAGAAACCCACTGTCATTTCTCTTTTGTCTGTAGATAAGGCATCACTTACTTCCTGCACCTCCCAGAGTCTTCTTTAACAGCATCTCTGATTCTGACCTTCTTGCCTTTCTCTTTTGAGGAAAACTGTGATATACATAGACAACTCAGGATGGTTTTTCTATCTCAATGTCTTAATCACATATGGAAAGTGGTTTTGGCCATGTTAAGTAACATATTTTCCAGGTTCCAAGAATTTGGAAAGGGATATTTTGAAAGGGCCACTATTTCATCCATCATATTTCCCCACTCATTTAATGAGGCCAGCAATTTTCTGATCTCAAATCAATGGGAGATCAACTCTGTCACAAATATTAGATCATTGGAGTCCCAAAAGATAAAAAGCATAACATCCAAGTACGTCTTCTCTGACCAGGAAAAAAAGGTTTGGTTAAACATTCAGTAATCCACTAATGTAAGATAACATATGAAATATTAAAGAGGCAAAATAATAATCATAATTAAAATCTAAATAAATTTCCCCAAATTTTAAAACCAAGAGAGAGGGAGAAATTTTAAAACCTATAAACTTAAAACTTGTTATTGCTAAAAATAAACAGACAACAAAAACAACAAAACATTAGGAAGAGGCATATCAATTTAAGTAATCAGATTAAGGAAGTCCAGATTATTTAAGACAAAATAGAGTATGGAATTAATAATTCTCAATAATATAAAAATATAAATATAGTTTTTAAATGGGTAAGAGATTTATATATATGTTATACATATAATATATATTATTTTAGAGCTTTATTCTTCACATTCAGCACTTGAGAGACAAAGTAGATGGAAAAAACAATAGAGGTCTAAAATGACAGAAAAAGAGAGGAAGCTTCACAATATATATATCTATATGTGAATACATAAATGTATTTAACTACCATGTTCTCTAAAATTAAAAGAAATGTCTTTCCAAATGTATGTAGAAATTGTTTAAAAATTTAAAATTATTCACCTTACAGTAAATCAAAGAAAGTAAAATAAATTGCAATTCACAGAAATAATAAAATGCAGCAGATTTAAGGACAACTCAGTGGAGATTACAATATAAAAAGGAAACAAAGAAGCCCTCTACATTTGAAATATGTATAAAAATCAAATCATAATGTGAAAAATCTTTATAAATTGACGATAAAGCATTATGGAGCACACATTATATAATAAAGTATTTTTAGTCAGTTGTGCTGCATCAAAAACACTTGATCTCAGTGACTTAAAACACCAGATTCCTTTGGAACCCTGTTTCATGTGGGCTACAGGTCAACCGCAGCTCTGCTCCAAGCTGTGCCTCTGTTGGGGCTGTAACCAAAGCATTCCTCCCAGACCCAGAGTTGGCATAGCAATAAAAAGTCATGGGCACAGACATGAACCTCTTGTAAGAAATGGGAGAGAATGAATATTACTACCTCCAAAACAGTTAAGGCAATGTGCAAATTAGTAGATGAAAAAAACGTGATAATATCAATAAATATAGGAAATCATCTGATAAAATTCAAACAAGCTTTCATAATGAAACAGTAAATAGGGAACACAAGGGAATTTTCACAATATGCTACATGTCTGTCTATGAAAATTTTATAGCACACAATTTGCATAGGGTAAGATTTTAGCAGCCATGAACAAGACAAAATGGTTCTATGAATTCTATGAAATATCATAGTGGATCTCTCCCCAGACAATAAGGAAGTGCAAGAATTGGAAAGAAACACAGCTGTCCTCATTTTCAAACAATGCAGTTATCTATATAGAAATTGTAGCATCATCTATACACTATTTCAGGTATTTTAAATATATCAGCAGTAAATAAAAGATCAATATATAAGATCAATTGGAAATATACTACAAATCCCATTCACAATACCATAAAATCCACAATGGGTTTAGAAAAATATAATAAAAGTCTGTAAGAACTTAACAGAAAAAAAATTAAATACCAGGGAAAAGGGTTAAGAACAACCCCCCAAAATTTTACTATAAAATTTTATTTTCCCTAGAGTATATCAATATGTTTTAAAAAGGTATACTAATAAATACAGCATTGTATTCACCTAGTGATAATCAAATAGCAAAAGAAAAGAACAGTGAGCTAATAAGCACTCATGTATTTTGGAAGTTCATGAAGGGTAGAGGTTTTTTTTATTATTTATTTATTTTGATTCATTGTACACAAATGGAATACAGTTGTTGTTTCTCTGGTTATACACAAAGTAGAGTCACACCTTCTGTACATTCATACATGTACACATGGCAATGATGTCTGTCTCATTCAGTTATTATGCTTGTCCCCCCACCCCAACCCCACCCCTCCCTTCCCTCTATGCTATCTGTCCTTCCTCCATTCTTGCCACCCTTCCACCCCGCATTACGCATCATCATTCACTTATCAGAGAGATCATTCGGCCTTTGGATTTTTGGGATTGGCTAATCTCACTTAGCATGACAGTCTCCAACAACATCCATTTACCTGCAAATGCCATAATTTTATTCTTATTTATGGTTGAGTAATATTCCATTGTGTATATGTACCACAGTTTCTTTAGCCATTCATCTATTGTAGGGCACGTAGGCTGGTTCCACAATCTAACTATGTGAATTGAGCAGCTATGAACATTGATGTTGCTGCATCACTGTAGTAATCTGATTTTAACTCCTTGGGATATAGGCCAAGGAGTGGGATAGCTGGGTCAAATGGTGGATCCATTCCAAGTTTTCTAAGGAATCTCCACACTGCTTTCGAGAGTGGCTGCACTAACTTGCACTCCCACCAGCAATGTATGAGTGTACCCTTTTCCCCACATCCTCACCAACACCTGTTGTTGCCTGTATTCTTAAGAAAAGACATTCTAATTGGGGTGAGATGAAATCTTAAGGTGGTTTTGATTTGCATTTCTCTTATAACAAGGGATGTTGAACATTTTTTCATAAATCTGTTGATTGCTTGTAGATCTTCTTCTGTAAAGTGTCTGTTCATTTCCTTGGCCCATTTATTGATTGGGTTATTAGTGTTCTTGGTGTAAAGATTTTTGAGTACTTTGTAGACTCTGGAGATTAGTGCCCTAATCTGAAGTGTGTGTGGCAAAGATTTTTTCCCACTCTGAAGGCTCTCTCTTCACATTGCTGATTGCTTCCTTTGCTGAGAAACAGCTTTTTAGTTTAACTCTATTGGGGTAGAGTTGTTACCAGTGAGAAAGAGGCTTCTGGAATCAATGTTGGAACTACTGGTTTTCTAAATGGAAAATCCTTTTCAAATTTAGATCCAGGCTGGGGAAGTAGCTCAATGGTATAATACTGTCTAGCATTCACCAGGTCCTGGATACCTCATGTCAGTGTGAAAAAAAAAAAAATCCAGATTTCAAATAATCACTAAATATATTCAAGATGGATGATTAGCATAGAAGTGAAAAGGTACACACTGATGTTTTAAAATGGAAGAGCTGCCATTAGAATACTTTCCAATTTTCATAAAACATTTGATGAAACATACCATACAGCTATTTTTTCCCTAATAAACCTAAAGTCATTCAGTATTTCCAACCAACTCCTGATTCAAGTTAAATATGGTCATAATGTATGTGAGATACCAGGACAAATACTCTTGTTACTCACTACAGGTTCAATTCTCACCTTAAAACATGTTTCTGATTGGTTTTATTTTATATTCAACTTTTTTTTAGTTTTGCCTTTATTACTCTCTTATTCAAATTAATTCAGGATTTGTTTTCACTTTTCTTTATGAAAATTCACAGAACTAAGCAGATTTACTTTAAAGTATTTTTTAATTTCTTATACTACTTAAATTTCTTCTGGAATGAATTCATTCTCTTTTTTATTTGTTAGCATTGTTGGTTATCCTTCTTAAAGTAACACATTAGCTTATATATTTTATATTTGACAACGTTTTCTGGTTTTCTCCCTTCTTATCTTTCCATGACTAATAGTTTTATCAGTTGGTTAATTTGTTTTTTTATCTGATAATCCAGCGCTTCCCATCATAACCAGATTTGAACCTGACATTACAAATAAAATCCAGTAAATCCTCCAGTTTATGAACTACCATAGAACCAAAAAATTCCATTCATTAATGGTCCTTTCTCAGAGTGAGTTCTACTCAATTGTATATGCTTTATTTCTTTTTTAAAAAAGATTTTGTAGAGCACTTTTGGTACGATGGTCTTTTTGACAATATTAATTCTGCCTATCCAAGAATATTGGAGATCTTTCCATCTTTCAGATTTTCTTTGATTTCTTTCTTTAGTGTTCTGTAGTTTTCATTGTAGAGGTCTTTCAACTCTTCTGTTAGATTGATTCCCAAGTTTTTTGTTTTTTGTTTTTTTGAGGCTATTGTGAATGGTATAGTTTTCCTAATTTCTCTTTCAGAGGATTCATCATTTATGAATAGAAATACATTAGATTTATGAGTGTTGATTTTATATGCAATTCCAATTTAAAACCCAATGACATACCCCAGAGAAATAGAGAAAGCAATCATGAAATTCATTTGGAAGAATAAGAGACCCAGAATAGCCAAAACAATCCTTAGCAGGAAGAGTGATGCAAGAGGTGTCACAATACCAGACCTTAAACTATTCCACAGAGAAATAATATCAAAAATGGCATGGTACCGGCAACAAAATAGACAAGTAGACCAATAGTACAGAATAGAGGACACAGAGACAAACTCAGATAAATACAGTTATCTAATTCTAGACAAAGGTGCCAAAAACATAAAATGGAGAAAAGATAGCCTCTTCAACAAATGGTGCTGGGAAGACTGGAAACCCATATGTAGCAAAATAAAATTAAACCCCTATCTATCACCCAGTACAAAACTCAACTCAAAATGGATCAAGGACCTAAGAATTAGACCAGAGACCCTATACCTAATAGAAGAAAAAGTAGGTCCAAATCTACATCACGTTGGCTTAGGACCAGACTTCCTTAACATGACTCCAAAGCACAAGAAATAAAAGCAGGAATCAATAAATGAGATAGATTCAAACTAATAGGCTTTTTCTCAGAAAGGAAACAATCAACAATGTGAAGAGATAGTCTACAGAGTGGGATAAAATCTTTGCTACACCCACTTCAGATAGAGCACTAAACTCCAGAATTTATGAAGAACTCAAAAAACTTTACCCCAAGAATACAAATAACCCAATCAATAAATGGGTTAAGGAAATGAGCAGACACTTCACAGAAGAGGATCTACAAGCAATCAACAGATACATGAAAAAGTCTTCAACATCTCTAGTAAGAAGAGACAGGCAAATCAAACTACCCTAAGATTTCATCTCACCCCAATTAGAATGGCTATTTACAAGAAAACAAGCAACAATGGCTGTTGGCGAAGATGTGGGGGAAAAGGGACACTCCTACATTGCTGGTGGGATTGCAAATTGGTGCAGCCACTCTGGAAAGCAGTATGGAGATTTCTCAGAAAACTTTGAATGGACCTACCATTAGACTCAGCTATCCCACTCCTTGGTTTATACCCAAAGGGTTTAAAATCAGCATACTACAGTAATGCAACCATATCAATGTTTATAGCAGCTCAATTCACAAGAGCTACATTGTGGAACCAACCTAGATGACCTTTACTAGATGAATGGATAAAGAAACTGTGGTATATATACATAATGGAATATTATTCAGCCATAAAGAAGAATAAAATTATGACTTTTGCAGGTAAATGGATGGAGTTCAAGAATATCACGCTAAGTGAGGTAAGTCAATCCTAAAAAACCAAAGGTCAAATGATTTCTCTGATAAGTAAGTGTATGATGTTACATAATGGGCCAGGGAGAGAGGATAAGGGAAGAATGGAGGAAGGATTGATTGTTTAGAGGGAAATTAGTGGTGGGGAGGGGTTGTGGGGAAGGAAAGATAATTGAATGAGACAAACATCATTACCCCATGTACATGTATGATTACACAAACTGTGTGACTCTACTGCATGTACAACCAGAAAAATGAAAGTTTTACCTCATTTGTGTACAATGAATAAAAAATAATAATAAAAATATGTTTAAAAACCTAAAACCACATTGAACCTCTAAAAAAAAAAGATTTTGCTCTTTATATAAATGTGAATGCCCAAAGAATACATTATTTAGATTTTTTAAATTGGGTAATTGTATATAAAAGACAACATGGAATATATTTTTCTATGACTTCCCTTTGGACACAAGACGATGTTCCTAAGCTCTGCCCATGCTACAGAATAGCAGTCGTAATGCTGTTTCACCTCTTTGGGGATTTCATTATAAGAATATCCCATAGCATCATTGTGGCATCCCCTCCCCTTCTATGACATGTGTACTGTTTCCAGTATTTGTATTTTTGCTATTGCTTGCATTCCTATAAATGATACTTTCTACACTTATGAAACTTTTCCCCATGGATTTATATCCAAGAATGGAATTGCTAGGGTGCATGACACGTGACTTTTAGCATTACAGGATTGTGCTAGATTAGTTTCCAAAGCAATTGCACCAAGTTAAACTCCCATCAGTATTGTGTAAAGTCATCCTGCTAATCTGTGACCCTTCTAACAATTAGTACTATCAGGCTTCATTTTGAAAATTTATTTTAAAAACTGAATTTCATTGCAATCTTGATTTGCATTTTTGTGATTCTCATTAGCAGTAGCATGGTAAAAAAAATTGCCCTATATTTTCCTTTTCTTTGACGTGATAGTCCATTTGTTTTATTTTGCTCACTTATCCATTAGGTTGTTCTTATTGATTTTAATACATCTTTAATTATTTGATACCAATACATTAAAAGTTATGTTTTGAAAATATGTTCATCTGTTTCAAAACATGTGGAAATATGTTTTGAAAATATGTTCAGAATTTATAATGCCTTTTAATTTTCACTAAAATGATCACTAGAATTCCTTAACATCTAATTTAATTCATCTATATGACATTCAGGATAAAAATAAATCGCTTAATGACAAGCACATCATAAAATATGCAAAGCAAGTATCTGTCTCCTTCAGGGTCCTTCTTAATCAACAACAAAGCACACAAACAGACCAATAATGAAGAAGAAATTATAGGAATTTGCAAAATTGTTTGATCTCACTAGCGATAGATAAATGATAATATTCTGTTATTACTCCTTCACAACTACAAACATAACCAAAAAATGAAAACACATTGAACATGTAATCTGCTCTCTTGCAGCTGAAAGTGTGGCACATGAACCAGTAGCACTGGCGTCACCTGGGAGCTCATTAGAATTTCAGAATCTTAGGCCACACCTAATTTATAACTGAATCAGAATCTGTATTTTAACAAGATCCCCAGGTGACTCCCACACTCATTAAAATTCAGAAATCACTCATCAAATATCCTGCATTTGAAACAAAAATGTGTTACAACTCCTTCAAAAAATAATTTGGCAATATTTTCAAAAAATTGTACTTACATGAATTTGTCCCTGGCTTGTTAGAGTCAAAATTAAAGTATCCCAAGTGCATAAAAACTGTTTAAAGCAAGACATATCCATGTGATACAGCTAAAATAGTTATAAGTATGTCAATAATTGTGCATTCTGACCATCTAGAAAGTCACATAAATAATATAACTACAAAAGTTATTTTAAAATAGAGGAAGAAAATTCATCAACAGAAAATATTTTGGATAGAAGGGTTATTCACAATTTTACAATTACCTCATATAAAATTTAAAAATATGATCTTAATAAAGTTTAATGAATGGATTAGCATTCAAATAGCAGAGAGAACATTCAGCCTTTGGTTTTTTGGGGACTGGCTTATTTCACTTAGCCTGATATTCTTCAGTTCCTCCATTTACCTGAGAATGCTCTAATTTCATTCTTCATTTGTTCTCTCGAATATGTGGATGCTAACCCGAAACAAGGATGGGTGGAGAGGGGAAGAACAGAAGCTCAGGGAAGGGAGGGGAGAGGAAGAGGAAAGACAATAGAATTGATTGGATGTAACTTTCCTATCCTTGAATATGAATATGTGACCAATGTAACTATACATGGACAACCATAAGAATAGGACCCTAATTAGAGTAAGTTATATTCCATGTATGTACTATGAGTCACAATACACTCTACCATCATGAATAAAACCTTTCTCATTGCTGAACTTCAGTTGCAGAGTGTTTTAGGTGCAGTCTGTATAGGCAATGGTGTTTGTGAAAGTCTATGGTATGTCTTGAATTCTGCCTTCATTTTGTTGCAAATGAATAGTATATTTAGCTGGTAGTTCAAGCAATATAAATGGAAGGGAAAAATAATTCTCTAATTTGGAGGTTAAAGAATTTTTTCCCAGCATTTAAATTTTTCAGTTGTGTTTTATAAAAAGAAAGATTTATTACACTGTAAAAAAAATAATTTTAATGAATGGAAGAGCTTTCTAGTATCAAAATGTTAGGAGTCCAGCAAACACATGAGCCTGAACATACGATGTGTGGTACTTGACTTCTCTGATGGTTTGGCTGAGACTCTCATCTTTCCTCTATCAGTCTCCGTGTGCTCTGCTTACTGGTTCTTAGCTTCAGTACTTCCTCTTTGTATGGCACTTGTCACTGTTTTCCTGTCAAGAGACCCTTTTGCCTTGGTCCCTAGATGCCACCAAAACTGATCTCCTGTCTCCCAGGAAACTGCTAATAAGACTTGATACCTAAGGCACCATCTACTTTCTGGTTTAGGCACATCACTGAGTGCAATCCCTGAAAAAGATTGATTATGAAACCCACCAGAATAAAACTTTAATAACAATATTTGTTATCAAGTTTGAGAAAAAAAAAACTGAGATTTAAAAAATGAGACTGAGTGGTTTCCATCTGGCTCTGCTGAGATCAGTCTAATTCTGAATAAGGCCAGTTTTTAAAATGTGTCATTACATTCCAGTCCATGCAGACCACCATTCACACCTCATTAACCATCGAGGAGTTCTCATTTCCCTCTGGTTTCAATTCATATAATTAGGGTAGAAGTTTGTGGGCCATGATTTATGAGGTTTTCAAGAAAATCTGAGCCTCCTTGAATTGTGGGGTTGGGCAGCAGAGATTGGCTAAACACATAAGGAAAAGAAACCAGAACAATTCTATCAGCCTTTCAGTCTTAGGGAGCTTTTTCCCTGCTTAAATAATTGACAAGAACTTTCACACTAGACAGACTTTTTCAGCCTCTTGCAGATCTAATAAAGATGAATGAAGAGTGTACAGGCACAGTAAAGCAGAGAAACGGGCAGATAAGAAAACAGAGAAACATTTCAACAGCTCATGTAGCAAGTAAGTCTGTAGTGAAAGGAGAAAGGGTCATAAAAAGGGGGGAAATAAAACAACAAATCTGCTAACTTTTTCACATCATTTCTGTGGAGCCGTGATAAATGAGGGTTTTGCATTGGCAGAGAAATGGCTAATACCTGCCAATGATATTTTACGGTCAGGGTGTGTAAGTGTGCAGCAATGGCTTACCTCATCGTTATGAAGCCTCCTGTTTAAGGTCGTTGGCTACGTATCTTCAGGGTTGCCGCAGTGAAGGAAAAAAATTTTCTTTCCAAAATTCAAGAAGATGTTTCAAGTAACATACAGATTTTCATCAACAGGAATCATTGGTACTGAAGACGATATTCAGATCAGATATATGAAGACAAGCATACTATAATTGAAAAACATCAACGTGACCAGGGGATTTCACTAATCCCGCCCACAAACACACAGGTAGGAAATCTGCATTTTCAACTTTTTAAAACTTTTTAATCACTTAAAAAATGAAGCATGTTGATGTGTAAGTATAAAAATTAAGAAGATAAAGATAATCTAAAAGGAAATAAATTGAAATGAGTCATCTAAAATACTAACACTCAGAAATAAACATTACTAAAATTTACACATATAAACTTCCAGATGCCTATGCACACTTGTGGGATTTAATTGTAATATGCTATATACATTTTTTTTTTTGGTGAAGAATATAGCAAAAATGTTTTCCAGGTTGATGAAAGTATGCATCAGGGCTGGGATGTAACTTAGTGGTGGAGCACATGTCAGGCATGTGCTCCTTGGTTCAATCCTCGGGGCTGAAAGGGGAAAAAAAACATAAGCACCATCATTATTAATAGTTGTATATATTTCATTCTATGAATACATTGTGTAGCTCTTAATTTCTCAAAAATTTTACTTTGTTTTCAATCTTACAATATTATGGACAAGTATATATTTAATACATTTGTACATATTTAATTTCATAATCCATTCCTGTGTTCTCATAGGAAATTCTTGACATCATAATTAATGTGTCAGAGTTTTCACATTTTAAAAACTTTATACATATTACAATATTTTCACCCAAAAAGAATTTACCAAGTTGATGTGCACTTAAAAAGTGTTGGTGTACATTCAAAATGTTTGATATTAACACTTTTACACTGTTATCTATGAGGTAAACATATTATTGCATTTTATGTTTGTATTAAAGCATTATAGTTGGACATAATATAGGGGTTCATTTTGACATAATCATACATGCAAGGAATATAATTTGTTCCACTTCACACCCTAGTGCTTCCCTTTTCTCTCCCCTCGTCCCTTCCCCTGTTCCCCTTCCCCTGCTCTATTGGTTTTCCTTCTATTTATTTACATGTTTTTTAAAATTTTTGCTTTATAAATATACATAAAGATGGAATTCACTGTGGTATATTCATATATGGACATAGCACAATTTGGTCAATTTCATTTCATAGTTCCTTCCTTTCCCCATCTCGCCTCACTCCCCCTCAATCCCATTCCTCTATTCCACTCAGCTCCCTTCTATTTTCTTAATTTGTTTTAATTAGTTATACATAATAGTAGAGTTCACTTTGATAAATCATAAATAATGGAGTATAATTTCTCATTCTTCTTGTTATACATGATGTAGAATCCTACCAGTTGTATAGTTATATATGTACATGAGTCATAATGTCTGATTCTTTTTACTGTCCTTCCTACCCCCAGACCTCCTCTCCTCCCTTCACTCCCCTCTACCTAAAGTAACTCTATTCTTCCCTAGCCCCCACCCATTGTGAATTAGAATCTTCCCATTCACACACTTTTTAAAATTTACTTATTGTTTTTGGTCTAGCTTCTGCATATGAGAGAATACTTTCAACTCCTCACTTTCTGATTCTGCCTTAATTCACTTACGACAATCTCTCCAATACCATTCACTTTACCAGCAAATGCCATAATTTCATCCTTCTCTATTGCTGAGTAAAACTTCATTGTGTACATATGCCACCTTTTTTTTAATCTACATTCCTTTGTTGACAGGCAGCTGGACTGGTTCCATAACTTGGCTATTGTGAACTGCACTGCTATAAACATTGATCTGCCTGTATCACTATAACATTCTGATTTCAGTACTTTAAATTCTGAGGAGTGGAGTAGCTGGGTAATATGGTGGTTCCATTCCTACTCTTTGGAGGAATCTCTCCATACTGCTTTCCAAAGTGGTTGAAATCATTTTCAGTCACACCAACAATGTATCAGTGTACCTTTTTCCCAACAGCCTCACCAGTGTTTATTAATTATTTGCATTCTGGATGATTGCTATTCTTAGTGGAGTGACATGGAACTCAATGTAGTTTTGATTTGCATTTCCTATTTAGTAGGGATATTGAACACTTTTTCATATATTTGGTGGTCATTTGTATTTATTCTTTTGAGAAGTATCTCTTTAGTTATTTTGCCCATTCTTGATTTGGTTACTGTTTGTTTATTGTTTATTAAGTTTTTTAAAGTTCTTTATAGACTCTGAATGTTAATCTCCTATCAGAGGCACAGCTGGCAAAAGTACTCTCCCATTCTGCGGGCCTCTCTCCTCATGCTCTTGTTTCCTTTGCTGTGCAGACGCTTTTTCATTTGATGCTGTCACATTGCAGATACTTGATTCTATTTCCTGAACTTTAGGGGTCCTGTTAAGAAAGTTGGTGTCTGTGCCAATATGTTGAATTGTTAAGCCTATGTTTTCTTCTAGCAGTTGCAAAGTTTCTGCTCTAATTCCTAGGTCTTTCATTCATTTTGGGTTGACTATTGTGCAGGTTAAAAGATAGAGATCTAATTTCATTCTTCTATGTGTGGATATCCAGCTTTCCTAGCACCATTTGTTTAAAAGGTAGTCTTTTCTCCTATGTATGTTTTTGGCAACTTTGTTGAGTATCACGTGATTGTATCCATGTGGATTCATCTCTGTGTCTTTTATTTTATTCCATTGGTCCTCATGTCTGTTTTGACGCCAATATCATGCTGTTTTGTTAATACAGCTCTGTTGTGCAATTTGAGGTTCATACTATGATTCCTCCAGTATTGCTCTTCTTGCTCGTGATTGCTTTGGATATTTGGTCTATTTTTATTCCTCCAAATGAATTTTAGTGCTGCTTTTTATAGTTGTATGAGGAATATCATTGGTATTTTGATCTTGATTGCATTGAATCTGTATAATGTTTTTGATAGTAGGACCATTTTGACAGGGTTAATTCTGCCTTTCCAAGAATGTGGGAGATCTTTCTATCTTCTCAGTTCTTCTAAGTTCTTCAATTTTTTTCTTCAGTGTTCTGTAGTTTTCGTTGTAGAGATCTTCCACCTCCTTGGTTAAACTTATTCTAAAGTTGTTTTGTTTTGCTTTGCTTTTGATAGTACTGTGAATAGGATAGTTTCTTTAATGACTTTTGCAGTAGATTCATTATTGCAGTGTAGGAAAGTGCTTGATTTCTGTTCGTTGATCTTGCATTCTGCTACTATGCTGAATTTATTTATCAGCTCTAGATGTCTTCTGGTGAAGTTTTGGGTTCTTCTAGATGTAGAATCATGTCATTAACAAATAGAAAATTTGACTTTTTTTTTTTATAACCGTTTAATCTACTTTTCTTGCCTGATTGCTCTGGTTAGAGTTTCAAGAACTGTAGAAATAGGCTTGATGAAAGTATTGAATAGAAGTGATGATTGTGAAAATTCTCATCTTGTTCCAGGTTTTAGAGGAAAGGCTTTCAGTTCTTCTCTGTTCAGTGTGGCTTTGGCCTTGGGTTTGTCATATATAGCCTTCGTAATATTGAGATAAGTTCCATATTTCTCTAGTTTCTGCAGCATTTTTAACATGATTTGGGTGCTGGATTTTGTCAAATGTTTTTTCTGCATCTATTATCATATGATTTTTATCCTTAACCTATTTATGTGATTACATTTATTGTTTGATGTATGTCTAAACGACCTTGTATCTCTGAGATAAAAGCCACTTAATCATCATATACTATCTTCTTAATGTGTTTTGGGATGCAGTTTGCCAAATTTTATTGAGGATTTTTGCATGTACTTTCATCAAGGATATTGATCAAAGTTTTTTTCCTTGATGTGTCTTTCTCTGGTTTCAAAGACAAGACAAAATGATTATAATATTGATGCCCCAAACATTGACGTACCTGTATACATGAAAAAACACTTCTTGCTGTAAACAATCAAATAGACCACACAGTAGAGCACCATTTGTTTAAAAGGCTATCTTTTCTCCAATATATGTCTTTGGCACTAGGGTTACACTGGCTTCATTAGATAAATTTGGCGTTTTTCCCTCCCTTTCCATTTCATGAAATAATTTGAGGAGAACTGGTGTTAGTTCTTCTTTAAATGTCTGGTAGAACTTGTCTGAGGATTCCTGGGCTTTGCTTTTGAGAGGGTTTTTCACTGATACTTCAATCTCATTCTTGATGGATGGTCTGTTTAATTTTTCCATATCCTCATGGTTCAATCTGGGTAGATCATATATGTCTATATCTTCTAGTCTTTCCAGCTTACTGGAGTATACATTTTCAAAATAGATTCTAATGGTCCTCTGGGTTTGAGATATGTCTGTGCTAATATCTACTTTTTCCTCTCTAATTTTGGTGATTTGGGTCTTTTCTTTCACTTTTATTTAACTTGGCTAAGAGTTTATCAATCTTGCTTATCTTTTCAAAGAAACAATTTATTGCATTTTTCCTTTGTATTATTTTATTCTCAATTTTATTACCTTGTGCTCTGATCTTAATTACTTTCTGCCTTCTACCAATTTTAGAATTGGTTTGTTCTTTTACTAGGGTCTTGAGGTACAGCATGAGGTTATTTATTTGGAATCTTTCAACTTTTCATTAAATATAGAAACTCAATGCTATAAACTTTCCTCTTACAACTGCCTTTACACTATCCCTGAGATTTTGATATTTGTACCTTTTTTCTTATTTGTTTATACAATTTTTCTTCCCAATTTCTTCTATGATCAATGCTCATTAAAGTGTATTATTTAATATCCAACTTTAAAAGTGGACTTTACTTTTCTATCTCATTGATTTCCAATTTCATTCCATTATGATCTGATGGGATGCAAGGAATTATCTCTTTTTTGTATTTCCTAAGACTTGGTTTTTGTACTAAAATATCATCTATTTTATTGAAAGTTTGATGTGCTGCTAAGAATAAAGTGAATTCCTTTGTCACTGGAATCTATATTCTATAAATTGTTAGCTTCATTTGATTAATAGTATGTTTAGTTCTGAAGAGTCTTTACTTAGTTTATGTCTGGATAGCCTATCTAATGGTGAGAGACTTATGTTGAAATCACCCAGTATCATTGTAGGGTGGTCTATTTTATTGTTTATAGTAAGAAGTGTTTGTTTTATGTATGCAGGTATGTCAATGTTTGTGGCATAAATATTTAAAATAATTTTATCTTGTTGTTGAATAATTCCTTTACCCAGTATGCAGTAACTTTCTTTTTCTCTTCCGATTAATTTTGGCTTGAAGTAGACTTCCTCTAATGGAATTGACATGGTTTAGATGTGGTGTCCCTAAAAGTTCACCCGTGAGACAATGCAAGGTTTGAAAGAGAAATGATTGGGCTATGGCCTTAATCTAATCAGTGAATTAATTCCTGATGGGATGAACTGAGTGGTAACTGGAGTCAGGTAGGGTGTGGCTGGAGGAAGTGGTTCATTGAGGGCATGACTATGGAGTATATATTTTATATCTGGTGAGTGGAGTCTCTCTCTCTCTCTCTCTTTTTCTCTCTCTGCTTCTTGATCCTCATGTGAGCTGCTTGCCTCTGCCACACTCTCCTACTATGGTGTTCAGCCTCACCTTGAGCCCCAAGGAATGGGTCCAACCTTCTATAGACTAAGACCTCTGACACCGTGAGCCCTCCAATAAATTTTTCCTCCTCTATGATGGTTCTGGTCAGATCTTTTAGCCACAGCAGCGAAAAAGTTGACTAAAACAATGAGATTAGGTACCCTTGCTTACTTTAGGTCTCAATTTGCCTGGTATATATTTTTCCATCTTTTACCTTCAGCCTGTGGATGTTTTTCTCTATAAGGTGAGTCTCCAGTAAAGAGAGGGGTAGCGGATGGGGGTATGAAAAATGATGGAATGAGACAGACATCATCGCCCTATGTACATGTATGATTAATAATAATGATATGAATGTACATCATGCCCAACCATAGAAATGAAAATTTGTACCCCATATGTATACAATGAATCAAAATGAAGTCTGTAAAAATAAAAATAATATCAATAAAAAAAGGAACATATTGTTTGGTGACTTTAATCCATTCTGTCAATCTATGCTTTTGATTGGAGAATGTAGGCTATTTGCTTTCAATATTAGCATACAGAGGTGAATTTTATTTCCTGTCATTTTGATTTATTTCTAATACTTAATTCAAACTTGATCCTCCTTTAATGGATTATTCTTCTAGTGAGATTCATCCCTACAGTGGCTCTGATTTATATTTTTTATTTTTTCTGCATGAAATATTTCGTTGAGTGTGTTTTGTAGTGCAAGCTTAGTGCTTATAATATCTTTCAGTTTCTGTTTACCATGGGAGTTTTTTGTTTCATCTTCAGTCCTGTAGGATAGTTTTGTTGGACATAGTAATCCTCATTGTTACCCATTTTCTTTCAGGGCTTGGTATATATTGTTGCAAGTCCTCTTGGTTTTCAGGATCTAGGCTGAGAAATCAGTAGAAATCCTAAATGTGATCTGCAATTTTTCTCTTGTGGCTTTTAAAATTCTATATTTATTCCATATATTAGGCATTTTAATTATAATGTATCTTGGAGAGCATTTTTTTTATCTTGCTGAAACGGGGATCTAAGTGCCTTCCTATTTGGACTTCCATTTTGTCCTAAGGTTTGGAAAATTTTCCAATAAAATTTGGTTGAAAAGATTGTGCATTATTTGAGTTTGTATTTCAGTGCCTTTGCTCTATGCCAATGATTTTTAGTTTGGTTTCTTTTTAGTTTAGATTTCTTGAATATTCTAGTCATGGGCTCTTAGCAACATTTTTAATAGTTGACTTTACTTTCAAGATTATATATTTTGTCCTCAAAGTCTGAAAATCTTTATTCAAAGTGATCTAATCTATTGGTGATGTTTTGACAGAATTTTTAATTGTATATATTGAGCTTTTCATTTCTACAATTTCTGTTTAGTTTCTTTGAGAATCTCTCTTTATTAAAATGAACTTTCACTTCCTGTATTTCCTAATTTTCTTTCTTTTTTTAACTTTTTTTATTTATTAAATTTTGATTCATTGAACACTAATGGATTACAGCTATTGTTTCTCTGGTTGTACACAAAGTAGAGTCACACCATCTGTGCATTCATACATGTACACAGGGAAATGATGTCTGTCACATTCTGTTATTATTCTTATGCCCCCACCCTGAACCCACCCCTCTCTTCCCTCTATGCTATCTAAACTTCCTACATTCTTGCCACCCTTCCAAAGCATACTATGCATCATCATTCTCTTATAAGAGAGATCATTCAACCTTTGGATTTTTGGGATTGGCTAATCTCACGTAGCATAACAGTCTCCAACATCATCCATTTACCTACAAATGCCATAATTTTATTCTTCTTTATGGCTAAGTAATATTCCATTATGTATATATACCACAGTTTCTTTATCCATTCACCTATTGTAGGTTGGTTCCACAATCTAGCTATTGTGAATTGAGCAGTTATGAATATTGATGTGGCTGCATCACTATTATATGCAGATTTTAAGTCCTTTGGGAATAGGCCAAGGAGTGGGATAGCTGGGTCAAATGGTAGGTCCATTCCATGTTTTCTAAGGAATCTCCACACTGCTTTCCAGAGTGGCTGCACCAACTTGTACTCCCACCAGCAATGTATGAGTGTACCCTTTTCCCCACATCCTCACCAACACCTATTGTTGCCTGTATTCTTAATAAAAGACATTCCAATTGGGGTAAGATGAAATCTTCAGGTGGTTTTGATTTGCATTTCTCTTATAACAAGGGATGTTGAACATTTTTTCATAAATCTGTTGATTGCTTGTAGATCTTCTTCTGTAAAGTGTCTGGTCATCTCCTTGGCCATTTATTGATTGGGTTACTAGTACTTTTGGTGCAAAGATTTTTGAGCACTTTGTAGATTCTGGAGATTAGTGCTCTATCTGAAGTGTGTGTGGCAAAGATTTTCTCCCACTCTGAAGGCTCTCTCTTCACATTGCTAATTGTTTCCTTTGCTGACAAAAAGCTTTTTAGTTTGACTCTATTCCAATCATTGATTCCTGCTTTTATTTCTTGCGCTTTGGGAGTCATGTTAAGGAAATCTGGTCTTAGGCCAACATGATGAAGATTTGGACCTATTTTCTCTTCTATTAGTTGCAGGGTCTCTGGTCTAATTCCTTGGTCCTTGATCCATTTTGAGTTGAGTTTTGTACAGGGTGAGAGATATGGGTTTAGTTTCATTTTGCTGCAAATGGATTTCCAGTTTTCCCAGCACCATTTGTTGAAGAGGCTATCTTTTCTCCATTGTATGTTTTTGGCTCCTTTGTCAAGTATGAGATACCTGTATTTATGTGGGTTTGTCTCTGTGTCCTCTATTCTGTACCATTGATCTACCTGTCCATTTTGGTGCCAATACCATGCTGTTTTTGTTACCATTGCTCTGTAATATAGTTGAAGTTCTAGTATTGTGATACCCCTGCTTCGCTCTTCTAGCTAAGAATTGTTTAAGCTATTTTGGGTATCTTTTTCCTCCAAATGAATTTCATGATTGCTTGCTCTATTTCTATGAGGTCCGTCATTGGGATTTTAATTGGAATTGCATTGAATTTGTATAGCCCTTTTGGTAGTATGGCCATTTTGACAATATTAATTCTGCCTATCCAAGAACATGGGAGATCTTTCCATCTTCTCAGACTTTCTTTAATTTCTTTCTTTAGTTTTCTGTAGTTCTCATTATAGAGGTCTTTTACCTCTCTTGTTAGATTGATACCCAAGTATTTTATTTTTCTAGTGGCTATTGTGAATGGTATAGTTCTCCTAATTTCTCTCTCAGAGGATGCATCACTTACGAATAAAAATGCATTAGTTTTATGAGCATTAATTTTGTATCCTGCTACTTTACTGAATTCATTTATGAATTCCAGAAGTTTTCTGGTGGAATGCTTAGGGTGTTCTAAATAGAGAATCATGTCATCAGCAAATAGGGATAGCTTGAACTCTTCTTTTCCTATTCTTATTCCTCTAATTTCTTTGGTCTGTCTAACTGCTCTGGCTAGAGTTTCAAGGACAATGTTGAACAGAAGTGGAGAAAGAGGGCATCCCTGCCTTGTTCCAGTTCTCAGGGGGAATGCTTTCAATTTTTCTCCATTTAGAATGATGTTGGCTCTGGGCTTAGCATAGATAGCCTTTACAATGTTAAAGAACGTTCCTACTATCCCTATTTTTTCTAGTGTTTTGAGCATGAAGGGATGCTGTATTTTATCAAATGCTTTCTCTGTGTCTATTGAAATAATCATGTGGTTCTTGACTTTAAGTCTGTTGATGTGGTGAATTACATTTATTGATTTCCGGATGTTGAACCAACCTTGCATCCCCGGGATGAAACCCACTTGATCATGGTGCACTATCTTTTTAATATGTTTTTGTATGTGAACCTAAAATTTTGTTAAGAATTTTTGGATCTATGTTCATAGGGATATTGGTCTGAAATTTTCTTTCCTCCATGTGTCCTTCTCTGGTTTTTGTATTAGGGTGATATTAGCTTCATAGAATGAGTTTGGATGGGTTCTCTCCTTCTCTATTTCATGAAATACTTTGAGGAGTATTGGAATGAGCTCTTCTTTGAAGGTCTTGTAGAACTCGGCTGTGAATCCATCTGGTCCTGGACTTTTCTTTGTTGGTGGGCTTTTGATGATTTCTTCTATTTCATTGCTTGAAATTGATCTATTTAAGTTGTGTATATCCTCCAGATTCAGTTTGGGTGGCTCATATGCCTCTAGGAACCTGTTGATGTCATCCAGGTTTTCTATTTTGTTGGAGTATAAATTTTCAAAATAGCTTCTAATTATGTTTTGTATTTCAATTGTGTCTGTTGTAACATTTTCATTTCCATCACAAATTTTAGTAATTTGGAGTTTCTCTCTCCTTCTCTTTGTTAGTGTGGCTAAAGGTTTATCAATTTTGTTTATTTTTTCAAAGAACCAACTTTTTGTTTTGCCAATTTTTTGAATTGTTTCTTTTGTTTCAATTTCATTGATTTCAGCTCTGATTTTAATTATTTCCTGTCTTTTACTACTTTTGGTGATGATCTGTTCCTCTTTTTCTAGGGCTTTGGGCTGTAATGTGAGATCATTGATTTGTTGACTTCTCATTCTTTTCTTGAATGCACTCCATGCAATGAATTTTCCTCTTAGCACTGCTTTCATAGTGTCCCAGAGATTTTGATATGTTGTATCTTTGTTCTGGTTGACCTCTGAGAATGTTTTAATTTTTCCCCTAATGTCTTCTGTTATCCATGCATCATTCAATAGCATATTATTTAATCTCCAGGTCTTGGAGTAGTTTCTGTTTTTAACTTTAACATTGATATCTAATTTCATTCCATTATGATCTGATAGAATACAAGGTAGTATCTCTATGTTTTTGTATTTGCTAAGAGTAGCTTTGTGGCATAACATATGGCCTATTTTAGAGAAGGACCCATGAGCTGCTGAGAAGAAAGTGTATTCGCTTTTTGATGGATGTAATATTCTATATATGTCTGTTAAGTCCAAATTAGCGATTGTGTCATTGAGTCCTATGGTTTCTTTGTTCAATTTTTGCTTGGAAGATCTGTCCAATAGTGAAAGAGGAGTGTTAAAGTCCCCCTGTATTATTGTGTTTTGGTCTATTTGGTTTCTGAAATTGAGAAGGATCTGATTGACGTATGTGAATGCACCATTGTTTGGTGCATAAATATTTATGATTGTTATGTCTTGCTGATTTATGCTTCCTTTAAGCAGTATGAAATGTCCTTCTTTACCCCTTCTGACTAACTTTGGCTTGAAGTCTGCTTTATCTGAAATGAGAATGGAAACCCCAGCTTTTTTGCTCAGTCCGTGTGCATGGTATGTTTTTTCCCAACCTTTCACCTTTAGTCTGTGGGCATGTTTTTCTATGAGATGAGTCTCTTGAAGGCAGCATATTGTTGGGTCTTTCTTTTTAACCCGATCTGCCAGTCTATGTGTTTTGATTGATGAGTTTAGGCCATTTACATTCAGGGTTATTATTGAGATATGACTTGTATTTCCTGTCATTTTAGCTTTTTGGGGGGCTTTTAACTTAATTTTGTTTCTCCTTTGATTGGCTATTTCTTTAGGGTAATTCCTCCCCATGTTGACTGACATTGTTATTTTTCATTTCTTTCTCTTGGAATATTTTGTTGGGAATGTTCTGTAGGGCAGGCTTTCTATTTGTGAATTCTTTAGGCTTTTGTTTATCATGGTTGGATTTTATTTCATCATCAAATATGAAGGTAAGTTTTGCTGGATATAAGATTCTTGGTTGGCATCCATTTTCTTTCAGAGCTTGAAATATGTTGTTCCAGGCCCTTCTTGCTTTTAGGGTCTGGACTGAGAAATCTGCTGATATCCATATTGGTTTCCCCCTGTAGGTAATCTGATGCTTTTTTCTCACAGTCTTTAAAATTCTGTCTTTATTTTGTATGTTAGGTATTTTCATTATAATGTGCCTTGGTGTGGATCTGTTGTAATTCTGTGCATTTGGTGTCCTGTAAGCCTCTTGTAATTGATTTTCCATCTCATTCATCATATTTGAGAAATTTTCTGGTACTATTTCATTGAACAGATTATTCATTCCCTTGGTTTGTATCTCTGTGCCTTCCTCAATCCCAATAACTCTTAAATTTGGTCTTTTCATGATGTCCCATATTTCTTGGAGGTTCTGTTCATGATTCCTAACCATCTTCTCTGTTTCTTTGACTTTGTTTTCAAGATTAAATATTTTGTCTTCAGTGTCTGAGGTTCTGTCTTCCATGTGATCTATTCTGTTAGTTATGCTTTCTATTGAGTTTTTAACTTGGTTTATTGTTTCCTTCATTTTCTTGTTTCCTTCAAGGATTTCTGTTTGTTTGTTTGTTTGTTTTTCAGAACTTCTATCTCTTTATTGAACTTATTTTTTGCTTCCTGCAATTGCTCTATTAGCTGATTATTCATAGCCTGAATTTGCTCTCTCATCACATCATTCTCTTCTCGGATCATTTATTTATGAATATTCTGAACTCCCTTTCTGACATTCCTTCTACCATTCTGTCTTTGGGTTCTCTTGATATATCATCTAGGTTTGTTTGGGACACTTTCTTCTTGTGTTTTCTCATGTTGCTTGTGTATCTTCCCCTCTAGTAGTGCGAATCAGAAGGATTGCAGTTTCCCTATAAAGGCTTATAATGTCCCTGCAGATTTCCAATACCTCTCCTTTAAGAGATTATTATTAGCAGTACCCCATATAAACAATATGTATTCTTAAACCATATAGAACCTATTTAGATATTAACTGCATTATAATATACAGAAATGAGTTCAAATTATCTACTGCATAATTGATAGGTTTGCAATAAGGACCACAATTTCAAATGGTGGAAAAAGAAAATGCCGAGGAGTTTAGAATATAATGTTAATGAGATAGGAAGTGAGTCTATAGAATTACTATGTCATAGGAATAGTGAGAGTGGAATTAAAGGAAATAAGTTTTTAGCATAAAAAAGAAAATGAGTTTCCAAGGACACCGCTATATTGGAGAGTGATAGAATGATAAGTATATTAATAGGAAAGAAGTGGGAATGTAGTAAGTATATTAGGAATAATCATAATATTACTACTTAGACAAAAGAAAAAGAGAAAGAAAGTTCTGCAGTAAAATTATATTGTACTACTCAAACCTCCTATTGTTCAGTAGTCTGATGCCTGTCAGGCACTTGGTAATGCTGTGTCCCAAGAAGGGTGCTATCCCACTGCCTCCAGGTCAGGGATAATCAATGTTTGTGGGCAAAGGTAACCTGTTGTTGTTAGATGGTCAGCAACAGCATGGGTGCCAGCGTGAGACTGGACCAGGTACAGGGTGCAGGCCTGGGATTGGAGCTGGATATGGTGGCCTGATGGCTTGGTGGGTATGTGTTCACAGCTGGGGCTGCCTGGGGGTCAGGCCCGAGCCTGGCCTGGCGGTGTTGGTTCAGGAGCGGCTGGTGCCCCAGCCCAGGCCTGAGCCTGAGCCCGGTCCGTGACTCTGGAGTGACTGCTGGGGTCCCATGCTCCCAACTGGTAGCTGCCCACAGCCAGGCCCAAGCCCATTCCAGTGGAGTTGGTTCCAAAGCGGCGACTGGGGATCTCTTAGATGTAATTTGAGTATGAAATCTCGTTGAGAGCAGCATTTCTGCTGTTTGAATCCCAAGCAAGTACAAATCCACTGAGCAAGTAGGAATGCAGTCTTCCTCTAGCCCGCCATCTTGAATCCTCTCCTAATTTTATTTCTTACTTTTTTTTTAGCTCAGAATATTTTAACTATGGATTTTCTAAATTCTTTCTCTGACATTTCCTCCACTGTGGTATCAGAGGGATCAGTTGTTGAAGTGTTGTGGGCTGTTTTAGGTGCTTCGTGCTCTTGATTTTTCATATTTTTGTTGTCTATCCATCTTCTTGGATAACTATTGCTTCTTAAAGTGCTCCAGACTAGACAAATCCAGGTATTGATACATTCACTCAATGTGTATTCTCTGCTGTTGCCAAAATCAGTACCATTTGGAGAGAATATACTAAATCCTATTCATTGCAATAACTTCAGAGCAAATCCATGTACTAGTAAACCTTGGGGGGAAATTTTTATTGAAAGTCTTTTCCACAGTTCCTCTAATACAAGTATAAAATTATAGTAATGTTCTGGAGCAGATTGAGAAATGAGTTGTTAAACATAGTAAAATTACTATTACATTATGTAGGGGTTGAAAAGGAGAGAAGAGAAAATGGACAAAGAAAAAGTAAAGAAAGAAAAAAGATTAAAAAGAATAATGCAAACTAATGTAAAAAGAAAATAAAATGAGTGGGAGGAATTTGAGGCCAGGGCAGTGTTTTAGTCAGCTTTTTCACTAGTCTGACCAAAAGATCTGACAATAACAATTTTTAGAGAAGGAAAAGTTTATTTGGAGCTCATGCTTTCAGAAGTTGCAGTCCACAGATGTCTAACCCTATTGCTCTGTGTCTTCGTTGAGGCAGAACATCCTGATACAAAAGTGTGGTGAAGGAAAGCTGCTCAGTACCTGGCACCAGGAAGCAGAGAGAGCGTTCTCCACTCACAAAGGACAAATATGTATCTCAAAGCAGACCCTAATGACCCACCTCCTCCAGTCACACCCTGCCTGCGTATAGGTACCACCCAGTTAATCCCTATTAAGGGATTGATGCACAGATTAGTTTAAAATTCTCATAACCCGGTCATTTCACCTCTAAAATTTCTTGCATTGTTTCATACATGAACTTTTGAGGGACACCTCATATTTAAATCATAACAAGCAGGTAATGCACAAAAAAAAGAAGAATTAAGAGGAGCAAGTGTAAACCTGAACTAGGAAAGCAAAGACAGAGTTATTAAGTTAATGCTTTGAAATATTAGAAGAAATAAAATCAAATCATTCAAGGGCACAATATTGAATATTGATTCAAATAAGAAGTAATATATGTACGATTTGACTTGACATTTCAGCTTCCTGGTCTGGATTTCATCAGTATTTGAAATCTTTAGAAAATGGCCATCACTCTTTAGGCCAGATCACCTCTAAGATGATTCAAGGAGGCTCCCCTACAATCTTTGGTAGTTCTAGGTGCCTACAAACTTTCTGTTGGGTCAGAGTAAATGGTCCCTAATTATCTGGGACTAAGTATTTCTGTTATTCGCTGTCAGGGTGTAGTCTTGTGTGCCCTCCTGAAGAAAATCTTCACATGTCCAGGACCATCAAATCAAGCGTGGGCTACCCCATGTATATTTCAAAATGTGCAGAGTATGGTATTCTAAATGAGAGATATGTAGTCTGAAGTAGCACTGGGTGGCCTGGGACAAAGGTAGGGTTACTGCCCTCTCTGGATTGCACAGGTTACAGGATTGTAGGCTTGTGTCTGAGCTCACTGGTTGGTGGCTGGTGTCCATGCACTGCTCCTCTGTAAGTCCCTTTTTGGGAGTGTCATGTCACTGTATCTGTGTAAGTTTTTCCACTGGTGCTACTTGGAGTTATCCTCAGGAAGTGACTTCTGTTAGTCTGTGCATCTGAATAAGAATCGACTTAACTGGCAACTCTGAGACTTACAGCTGTGCATTCTCCCAAAGGTGCTGTGACACAGGAGCCATTTCCCTGGTTTCTGTGGATTTCTTGTCAGCCAGTTCTTGTTTTTCAGCCCAGGAACCTGAGCTTGTAGGCTTAGAGGGTGCTGTGCTGCATCTGTTGGCTGCTTCTATTGGCAGTCAGGGTGTAGGATGCAGGTCTCAGGAATGCTGCTGTCTGCTATGGAATACTGTGGGCTTGCTTTCCTCCACAGGGCCTTCTTTAAAGTGAATAGAGCCTGGTGACTGTCTGAAAGCATGGGATTTGTGGTTGCAGATTCTGTGGGTGGTCTGTGTCACAGAAGTCTCCAGTCTGGCTGATGTAATTCACTAGGGCACTCATTCTGTGACTGGGAAAGACAGTTGACCCACCTGCATCTGAGTTCTTACTGCCTGGGGTTATGAATCACAAGCCCCTGCTTCCCTCTGCTAAGGCTTCTACAGAGTGCTTCTAAGTGCTTTGTGGTTCTCTGCAGCTGAGGAGTTTGCAGGTGCAGAATCCATGCGGGCCCTCTGCGGCACCCTGACTGGTGCAGCTCACTGGTTTTACCCATCACCATGATGGATTAGAATGTCAGTTGACTTGCCTTTGTCTGAGTTCCTGCAATGTTGTGTGGAGTACTGGGTTAGGGTTAGCACTCCCTGGGTGTGGTTAGCTCTTCCATCAGTTCCTCACTCCCCTTGTCCCTGGTGGGTGGGAGCAAGCAGTCATCCCTCTAGAATTTCCTTTTAGGCAGATAACTGAGACAACCCCCTTCAGAGGTATTCCCTCTGGCTTTGTTTTTAATCTGTGGGTGGGGAGAAGCCATGTTGATTTAATTTCTTCTAGTAAGGCTAATTTAATTTCTTCTAGTAAGGCTAGGTATGGACTCTACAAAATAGCTGCTCTTTCCAGTGCAACTTTCAGTCTGCAACTGGGTTAAACTGTGTGACTTTCTTCACTTTGTTGGCTGCTCATGTCCTCTTTTAACTTAATCTGGTTTTCTTTCCAGTTCTTGTTAATAAAGTAAACTTAGGGGCTTTTCCTCTCCTTCTCTCTTTGTTACCCTCCTCCATCCTGGTCAAAGTTCAAGGGTCAAGAAATTCTGTCCTTATTTTTTGCTCCCAAAGCCAAACTTCAAATCCTTCCAAGTCTCAAACTGTGCAATATTGAGTTTTAGAGAGTTTACTCTCACCCACAACTCTAGGCAGCTGACTTTTCACACTTCCTTTCTGGCCTGTGGAGGGCTTGAGGGTTGCTGCTTACACACACTCTACCATCTTGATTGTTTCAGGGTATTACTTTAATTTACACTCTTAAAGAGGAAAAATATAGAGTGGGTATGTTTGCTATTTTATTATTGCTTTTGTGCATACCCATTTTTCTATTCAGATAATTATCACTGTGAAATGTATAAATATTAAAAATATTAATGTCTCACTCATATTGGAAATATGAGGGATGCATATAAATCACATAAAAATTGGAAAATTATATGTAAGTAAAATGTAAGAAAGAACAAAAAAGTGACTTCATTCATGAGTGACTCTCAGTAATAACAGTAATGTTTCCGTGAATATTCATCTCTTTGGGGAACAAAAATAAAGGCAAAAAAATTACAGAAATCAGTCTTATGTAAAGCAATCAATCTATGTTGTTTGTACATTAAAGATGGCTCTACGTATGTAAAGAAGCTGAAAAAATTCTGAAATGGCAAATAAATACTTTGAATATTTAAAATTCAACATTAAAAATTATTAATCAAAGATGATTGTAAAGAAAAGAAATGCAATAAAGAACCACATGATTCTACGATGGCAAAAAACCTATAATTTCTTCAACCTTACATGTAAACGGAGAAGTTACTCTAATAATAAAATACTCATGTTATTTTAACTATGCCAATATATCAAAATTATGACAATAACTGTGATGATTATAATGATGATCACCAGCCTTGATGAATTCAAAGGAAAACCTTGGACTCCTATGGAAAAACTGAGTTAGTTTGAAAAAGAAAACATGCCAAACATGAACAGGAGATGATGCTTAATGTCCATAATAAGTAGGGAATTGCAAATCAAACCCCCAAAGAGATACCTTCTCTATTCAATAAGATACTTATTTTTACAAAAAAAAGAAAATATAACAAGTGTTGGTAGGATGCTTCGTGCAGCGTGGTGGGCAGCTTACCAATGAGGTGTGAGGGAGGCTACGGGGAAGGGAACTTTGACTTTTTTAGCACGCTTTCAAGTCCAATGTCGGTCTACACCGTCCCTGCTGCAGACGCACAAGAAGTGTAAATCACTGAGGCTGAGGTGTGATAGTTTTTAACTGCGTCTTTCACTTCTAAAACTTTTCCAAAATTTTATAAAGAACACGCTATTTTTATCCTCAGAATAAAATGTGTTTTTGTGCTTGCACGGGATTGAAGTTGGATTTTTCAGTAGTTCTCTAACGTGCAATCCTTTGTCTTCACCTGCAAGTTCTGGGTCCAAGACACCATTGTCTCTCTTCTAAATTAATGCAACATCTCCTGAATGCTTCAACTTTATCCACCCTAGACTTTCCTCAAATTTTATCAGCCCTACATCCCACTCATTATTTTCAAAACACTAACATGATCACATCCTCATTCTTTGACTACAGTCCCAGCCTTAAAAGTCTCAGCAATGCTCATTGCCCTTGGGAATAATACATACATATGTATTTTATTGGTCTGAATGCTATGCTGCAAGTGAGTTTTGTAAACTATTTTGCAGTCTTGCTATATTTGCTGTAGTCACTGAGACTCTCTCAGTGTTTCTAGTAAACTGATTCCTTTCAACCCATCCTTTCCTGTCTGGATTCTTTTCCTCCCCTTCTTATGCTTCCAAACTTCCACTCAATTTGTGGATTACAGAGTAGTAGTCTTCCCTGTTTTTTTTTAACTAAGAACTGAATGCTTTTAACATCTGTTCAGCAAGCTTTTGCTCATATGAGTTTGTGTAAATGTTTAAAAATTATTTAATGATTTTTGTCTGTGTCCTGCACTAAATTATGAAATTTGTTGATTGGAACTCTGTCTCTTCTGTTTTTTTTTTCTCTTCACTGAAGTTCTTGTCATTTATATTCATTAATATTTCTTGAATAAATAAACTTACCAACATCTGAACATGTGAATGAATTGAATTTTTCAATTCAATTCAATGTGAAATTCAATGTATTTCTTTTTTGTTTTTTGCTGTTTAATGTTTTTTTTTTTATTTACTTATTGATTCATTGAACACAAATGGAGTACAGCTATTGTTTCAAGGGTTTACACAAAGTCAGTAACAGAGTGTGCGACAGATATCATTGCCCTGTGTACATGCAAGAAAGCACAGATGGTGCAATTCAATGTATTTCAAATAAAATTATTTCATTTGAACTCAGTTATTAGCAATATTTTAGGCACAGAACTATGATAATTAGACAAGTCTCCCTACTAGCATATACACTAAATCTAAGGGGAAAAATGTTATCAGTCCTCAACGGGAAATGTTACTGGTTTCGATAAAAGCATAGAAGTTCTAGAACTTCCAGGATGAAAAGTTAAGGCTTTGGAATGTTTGGTCAAGTTTACTATTGAAAAACTCAGACAACTGAAGTAAAAGGGAGGCTTTGCCTAGCTCTGTAAATTGGTGTCAGGAAAACTGTACATTCACACTAAAGTAGCAGAAAGTAAAGGTTTATTTAATGGGCTGGAAATGTAACTCAGCAATAGAGGACTTGCCTAGCATGTGAAAGCCTTGATTTCAATCCCTAGCATGCATTTACTCTGTGGAAACACACAGTTTTAGGAGCACACAGAAGATCCACACACCCAACCCCAGACGGTTTGAGTTTCACCCAAGAGACTATCATTATTTGGACTGAACAAGGTGTGATTCCCAAACAGCTGTGATTCTCGGTAAGAAGTGGTTACATTTTGAGCTCTCCTGAACTACACAGGAGAAAGAGAGGGGGATCTTGTCCCGGAGAGCAATAAGGAGTGGTAATGTTATTTTCTGGAGTAAAACATCAAGAACAGGAATTCATTAGGCTCTGTCGTTAAACACAGCTGAACTGTAAACACAATCCGAATACTTGCGACTTGAAATATTAAAAGATATTATAAAAGATATGTTAAATGTTCTGCAAAAATGAATCAAACCAAATAAAGTGTGAACTTTCCTTGCACAAGCTACTGACGTACTTGAAAGCCAATCTGAAATGAAAGTTGGCAGATCAAACTTCACCTACACAGTTGGAGTGTTTCTGGATATAATCAGCACTCGTAAATGATAGTGGGGAGCCATTCCTGCAGCTGCTCTACATAGTTCTCAAAAATAAAAAATAAAAAAAGATTCTTAATTCACTAGCTACTCTGAAAAGAAATTACATATTTTTTTTAATCCAAGGATCTTCTTACCTTGCTTGTTTGAAATGAGATTGGTATTTCTGCCTTGGCCCGCACATCTTTCCTGTCATAGAGACAAAGGACAACCACCTGGGGAGGGCAGCAAGAAACAGAAGGTTCATTCTGTCCCAACATTTTGAAAGAAGCTGACAGGTTCTCTTTTAACTAGACCCGAGTCCGGTCTTCAGTGCCCTCTTCTTGAGTTGGCCTTGGCTTGGACTCTTTCCTACTCATGTTTAGTCCAGTTTTAACAAGCATCCTGTGGGGTTAATTTATCTTAAATCCACCACCCTCCATCTAATAAAATTCCTTATCTCCCACTCTCCATATTTTATTATACGTGCCTGCTTTCAGCAAGAATTCTGTTGAGTGAGTTTAACCAGAATTTCCTGTACCCCTGATATTTCCTCTTGGTAATAATTTTCCACCCCCTGACCCCCACCCTGCTCCTTGCCTGCAAATGCGTACTTGTCCTTGCCGTACTTGGACTTGAACTTTTCACCCATAGTACAAGCTTCATTGCTGTAGCTCTACTTGAATAAAATGTCCCTCACCATCTAGTGTCATGACAATATTTTCTTTCATAAAGCATGGCGAGCACAGTAATCCCTACATCAGGATCCTTGGACTATGACCCCAGTAAAGACCTGTTTTAGTCCAGAAGCAAAAATAGGCACACTGGAGCATGAGTAAGAAGGGACATTGGAGAAAAAGAACAAAGTTGTCTAAAAGTAAGAGATGTTCCTCAATGGACAAATGGAGCATTAGATATGGGATCAACATAGGCCAGGAATCCAGAAGAGCCATAATAGCTTCTGACCTCTGCCACTACTTCCTATTTGACAAAGCGAGTCACTAAATATTTGCAAACATACATCTGGTATTTAAGAATAATAAGGCATCACTAGATAGTTATTTTCAAGAAAATTAATTTATAACACTGATTCTGTAAACTTTATGCATGAAATATGGATGTTTGGCATTATTATGCTCAGTTTTGTTTACATAGCCGAGAGAAAAACTGTTTTAGTGAATTGTTTGTGAGCAATCCACATTCTGGAATCCCAGAGTACTAGGAGAAGCTCCCTGTGATTTATAGGTGTTTCATAAAACCTTCCTAACTATGCTTAGTAGAAGCATAAATCAGCATTCATAAATGTACAGTTTGCCCTTTCCAAATCCTTGTTCATATAAATGTTGTATAGATTTTTAGGATCTTTACTCTTACAACTTTTTTGGTAAAAAATCTGATTTATGTTTTAGCACATCTCACTCTTGTCCTTAAGCTGCCATTAAAAATCATTTTTCATTTAAGATAGACCTACAGAACACTATGTACAAGGAATCACTTTATTTCATAGTTTTACTTCCTCATTTGAGATCACAAGAGATGGCTAAACACTGTCCAGCACACATTTTTGGCAACAGGTGCAGAATATGGAGACTTCATTGGTAGATGTCTTCCTTTGGGATGTTAAAAGGCATCCAAAACTGTCTTGTGAAGTCTATGTTGTTAAAAGTTGAACAAATTGAAGGTTGGCAAAGTCAAACTTACCCTAGGTCTCATTAGTTGAGGTTTTTGTAATAAGGTACTATAAGGGTTTGGATCTGGAATGTCCCCCAAAGTCTCATGTGTTCAGAGATGAGGCTTCTGGGAAGTTATTAGATCCTGAGGGCTCTGACCTCATCAGTGGATTAATCTCCTAATGGCTGAATAGACTACTGGGATGTGGGACCTAGCTGGAGGAGGTAGGCCACTGGGGGATGCACTGACAGGGTTAGTCTTCTCTCTAGATGCTGCTTCTCTCTGCGTTTTGGGGCCGTCATGAGCTGAGCAGCTTTCCTCTGCCACAGTCCTCCACGAAGATGTTCTCTCTGCCTCACCTCAGTTCCAAAACCATCATGTTCTGAAACATCAGAAACCATGAGCCAAAATAAACCTTTCCTTCCTTAAGTTGTTTGTGTTAGGTATTTTTAGTCACAGGGACAAAATCTAACACCTATACATGATCAAATACATATGCTGTGGCCCTTAAGTCTCCAAGGGCCACTTCACAAAATTCAAGAATACTCTACATACACAATGTATGTAGAATGTAAACACAATCTCTGTAATCATAAAGAAAAAAAATTTGAAGGACTCCAAGCAATATCAGATGTTGTAAAAATTGTTCAGGTGCTTTACACATGAAATAGTGTAGAAATGGAGGTATCAATGGGAAAAAATAGATGAAAGATAATACCCTAGGGAAGTGGCTCTGCCTTGACTAGGGAAGGGTCTATCGAGGCCTGCAAAGGAACTCTAAGCCTGATTTGAGCACCAGCTAAAGTACGACTTTCACATAAATATCTACATATCTAAAACCTTCTTGTATACATCACACCAAACCCCTGAATACCCTCTCCTTCCAAGCATCTCTAACTTAGACTATGTCTATGAGAAACTAACATAGTGCAATCTAATTTTCGGTGTTAAAGGACTCTACAGATATTTATATTTCCAATGATGGAATGAGTTAACTGGATGCCACAATTTCATTCTCTTTGTAAGATACTAGAGATGAAAATAGTATGCATCTTCCATGTGAAATGCTCTCCTGGATTAGCTGAAGTTTCCAAGATTCACTTATTTTTTTCTTTCTCCTAGCATTAGTAAGAAGAGAGAGAGAGAGAGAGAGAGAATTTGAAGAGAAAGAAAAGGAGAAAGGGAAGAGGGGAGTAAAGGGAAATTCTCAGCCATTAGAATTAGAATGACATTTCTGAAGAGAAGGAACACTTACATATGAACCAGGTAACAGGTGCAACAAGAAATGAGGCTGAAGACTTGTGAAGAAGTTTCCCATTGGTAAGAAATATGCTAATATTTATTAGACTTTATTCACATCATCTCATTTAATTCTCATTAAATATAATAGCTTTATTTATTATTTCAACCTCAAAGTTGAAACAGTTGAAGTCAGGAGATGTTGGGACACATATTCAATCATTAAATAACTGACACTGAATTGCATCTCAGATCACCATCTACTCCATACCAACCTCCCTAATCACTCCTCAAGATGATGTCTCCAAATAAATGAGCTATTCTATTAATAGCAGTGAAATGATCTGAGTTCAGATAAGAATAGAGAAGGGAAATAGTGAATTTGTAGAACTTCAAGTTGCTACTGTAGGTTGAAAGTACTATATACGACAATGAAATGTACACAAGAAAATATATACTTTGACTTTTAGGATTGAGCACATGAAGAGCCTCCTTCCTCCCTGCCAACTTTTTTTGGGATGGGGATTGAACTCAGGGGTGCTTAACCACTAAGCCACATCCCCAGCCCATTTTTTAATTCTTTTTATTTTAGACAGGGCCTTACTAATCTGCTTAGGGTTGTACTAAATTGCTGAAGTGGGGTTTGAACTTGCTATTGAGTTTGAACTGGCTAAGAGTCTCCCCATTTTAAACAAAGAGTCTGTTATTTTTTGCAACATAGTCTCTGTAGTTTCTGTTGTATTTTATTTATGTACAGTAAGAAGAGTCAGCAATTACGTAGATGTCTCTATGTTTGGGGGCTAATCTATACTGAAGACTACAATCCCATAACCGATTATCTAGATCTAATACAATTACCATGCTTTAAATAAACCTTATTGATTAAAAACAAAAAAAAGTAAATGTAACACATGATCTTGGATTGGATCCAGAAACAACAACAAAAATTTTTTTCTGTATATGTTGGAACAACAGGTAAACTTGGTAAAATGGGATGTGTGGTAAGATAGTGACATTAGATAATGATACCATAAGTGTCAACTCCTGCCTTTGGTAGGTGAACTGTGGTTGTGTAGGAGAATGCCCTTGTTTTTTAGGAAATTCACATTGATGATATTTCTAGTGGGTCTAGAGTGTCAGGTCTCCAACCTTCAATTGTTTCAGAAGAAGGATAATAGGTAGGTAGGTCAGTCGGTAGGTAGGTAGGTAGGTAGAGAGATAGATCGATTGATCAATTGATAGATAGATAAAAATTGAGCAAACATGGCAGAAAGGTAGCAATTGGGGAACCTGGGTCAGAGCTATATGACAGTTCCTTGTATCATTTAAAAAATATTTTCTGTATGCTTGAAAGTATTTAAAATAAAAAGTAAAAATTAAAGGAAAAAAAAGAAAACATATACTTTGAGTCACCATCCTTTTTTTTGTGGGGTATTGGGGATTCAATCCAGGGGAATTTAACCATTCATCCACATTCCCAGCACTTTTTATTTTTATTTTTATTTTTTAAAATTTTGAGATAGGGTCTTTCTCAGTTGCTTAGGGCCTCGCTAAATTGCTAAAGCTTATCTCGAACTTTCCATTTTCCTGCCTCAGTCCCCCAAGTCACTGGAATTAAGATGTGAGTCACTGCCCCAGTTTGTGTCTACATACTTTTAAAGTAGACTATTATTTACCTTTAAAAGAAAAATCGCTAACAAAATTATACAAACCACATAAAGATTAATGGTAAGCATAAGACATCCTAGTTGTTCACTGTCAAATGGAATCTGCCTGCTGTTAGCTAGGGATAGAAGTCCATGGTCTGTGTGCAAATAAGCAGAGGTCTACTAAATATGAATTCTGCTTAAAATTAAAATGCTTGAATTTGTGGAAAACTTTGCAACTTTTTTTCCCTTGCAATTAAAGGATTTTGTTTTGTTTTATTTTACATTTCCTCTATAGGTCAAGTTATTAAGGATTTTCCCTTGCTTGTTAAATTATTGGAGAGTAAAGGTTGACAAAAAAAAAATCTCAAAGGAAACCTGAAATTGTTTTTATTCACTAGAAATAGTTCTAGAGAGAGGATGAAGAAAGTCATTTTATAGAGTCTTATTAAGTAAGCCAAATTTGCCATTTGGTTAAGTAAAAGTATGGTATTCAATGACTCTCTTGGGATTGGCTGGCGATTGTTTTTGACCTTAAAAGGCAGTGCAGTATATCAATAAAACTTGCAATGGAGACATGCAATTTGGGTGTATTTTTATGCTATTTTCCTAATTTATGGAACCAAAGCAAACCACTGAATTCTATCAGCTCTCTCTCTCCTTTTCTACAGGATGGAAGAAATCAGTGCCCTCCTCCCACCTCACTCCCGAGTCTAGAGAACTCTATTACTCCTGAAAGTTAACAGGAAACAGTATGGTTACTGTTATTCTGTGTACTGTTTTTTCTTTCTTTAATATTCATGCATTTCTCACCATAATGTTTATGGCTCTAGAATATTTCTTACAACCTATGTATATATTTGGTATATATATATATATAATTTTTTTTTCTTTTGTGAAGAGCTATTGTTAAATTATTTGTATGTCTTTCAGAACTGAGGTCTCAGAATTCAGGAAACAAAAAATTCCTAGTCACTTGTATGGTTATTTCACACTCTATTGAATGAGTCCTGGTGGGAAAAGTAAACTCAGACCAAAAATTCAAAAAGTTTTCTGTTCTTGTCCAGAATATTTTGATTATCCCTTACAACACAAAGCTATTTGATCTACCAAGAATGTGATTTTAGTAAATAACAAGTATTGACTCCTATGATTACTATGAAAAACTTAAGTAATCTCCATTTTACAAATGAATTACCACATTGAGAAAGGCTCTTGGTTAAATATTAAGTCTCTCTCCTTCCATTTTTTTCCAGATACCCATTGCTCTCACTCCATTGCTCTCATTTTTCTTCTTGGATAAGGAGTTGGAAATCAGAAAACATATAGAAACAGCTGTTGGAATAATTTAAAGTAAAAAATGAAAGAAACCAAAGAGACAGCAGCAGTAGGACTGTAAAAAAAGGAAAAGAATAAAGATATATACAAGGTAGAACTCACAGAATTCAGTAATAGAATCCATGTGTGCTTTAAGGAAGGGACAGTTCCTACAGTTCAAAAGTTCTTTATAATAACAGGAAAATAGTGAATACATACATATATATATATGTACATATATATATATAGACATACCATACATAGACATATATATCAAAATACATATATAGACAACTTTGAAACAATGTTTATGAAGCAGGATCATATGCCACATCTGGCATACTGAAATTTGATGAAATTTAATGCAGAAGAAGTATATGGGCACGGATTCATGGAACAACCTCAAACAGAAGAAAGCACCAGAGGGGCTTATTAAAGATGAAAGCCATAACAGAGACAAGCTCAGATCACCAGTAGACAAACTGTCATTAGTTTAACTAATTTAAGGCTTGAGGAATGGCATAACCATCTAGGGCAGTCCTGTTACACCCCAATTCCTACATGGGTATATGGAGGAAAAGGCTGTGGATCTTGTCCCTTTGAATAATGGCTCTCAAATTATTGTACATCAGTATCACATAAAAGATTTGTTCAAACACAGATTTCTGGACCTTATCTCCATATTTTCTGAGTTTGCAGGTTCCAGGTAGAGTTCAAGAATTTGCATTTCCCACAGGTTCTCAGGTGATGCTATTGATACTGATTTTCGGGCTACCGTTTGAAAATCATTGTCTCAGCTACAGTTAGGAGAGTAGCTCTTTAAGGTTTCTATGGATTTTTTTCTGGTGTGTGTTGAGACCAGAAATAGAAAAGCAGCAGCTCCCAGAAGGAAGTAACACCAGAACTCCACAACAAACATTAAAACAAGAGGGTCTGGGAGTGAGAAGGTAGCCATGGATAGAGCTCTAGACTTAAGAATTCAAGACTTTCTTTCCTGGATGCTCCTTGCTCAAATAACCTAAATGATAGCCGGTCTTGTAGCACATTTCAGCCACCCACCTGCAATCAGCAGTTAAATTCTGTGGAAATGCCCACATGAGAAAGAGCCTCAGCCAGAGTAAATGTTTGCCAAGTACGTAAAATGACTAATTCAGTCATTCATTGAAAAATGTGAACAGACCATTAAAACTCTCAGGGAATTGGAAAGAAAACACACACACACACACACACACACACACACACACGTTGGAGAAGCACTAGGAGGAATGAGCAAAACGTTTCAGGCTAGTGGGCAGAGTGGGAAGGCAGAACACCAGGAAGATAATCAAATAAAAATATTGATAAGTTTCAGCAGAGATTTGTAACATAATACAGCATCTGTTTCATAAGAGAGAGCTACATGGAAGGAGAAACCTCAAAATAGGAAAGAGTTTTAAGATGGTAAAAATATAATGTAAAAATTTTAAAGTCAATTCAGACTCTGTCCTTCTAGTAATACTGAGAGCAGTGCTTCTCTGACTATTCCTAAAGAAACTGAAAATGGAAAACACAATTGAAAAAGATTGCCTTTACGTCTGGGAAGAAGTTGAAAGAGAGTGATAGGTGGCTGGAACAAATTCCAAGGAAGAAAAGGAACTCAGAGGGGAGCACAGTGCTTACACACCCAGACTGTTTTGCCCTGTGGATTTTTACTAATGTTGCAAACTTGTATTTTGGTTTTGATGGACTCACAGACTGAATGATAAGAAATCAAAGCATGGATCTGCTCAAGACAGGAGTATAAAAGAGGACATCCCCATATTAAAATGCAGACCTGAGGACTAGCCTGCTAGTCCACTGTAAAGACAGTGCAGCACCAACAAGCTCTCTGCCAATGCTAAGAGCATCGCCTTTGTGAACAGGATTAAAGGATGAAAGAAAACTGGGAATACCCTGAGGCGTTTTAGTGGTGGGTAGACTACACGGAATTGCAGCTCAGATTTGCATTAATTTGTTTTCCAGGGATAATGAGCAGTAAATAATAAGAAAGGAAAAAGTTTACGAACTAAGGTGGCACTATAAGTGAGAACCAGAACAAAAAGACCACTATGGTTATAGAATGCTGGAATATTCCAGCATGAATTGTAAAATAATGATTCTTGCCAGTTAAAATCACATAAGGAAAATGCAAAAATGCCGTATTTCACTGAATAATTGTCACAGATTTTATACTTATTTTTTTTTTTGCAAAAGAATGGATGTGAAGAGTTTTTTCAAAATGTGTTGTTATTAGTTTAAAAGATTAATGCTAAACTACCTTTGGTGCAAGTTTAGGACACATGCAACACTCATGAATATTCATTAATGTAGTGGTGATGACTATGCACTGAAATGCACATGAATGGGAAACAGGAAAATAGAGACTGATCTAACAGATTCTAGATAAAATGGAAAATCCAGAAATGGGGAAAATGTAATAAACAGAATTATAGCTAATCTATAGAGTTAGTCATGATATTTCCATGATAATAATGATACTGAATACTGATATCCACAACCTGTTTGTCTACTTTGGGATCATTTGTTTATACTGATTTATGAAGTGTCTTTATGTTTCCAATTTGGTTATTTTTTTTCATATTGATTTGGAAGAATATTTTAAAATTATATTCCTTATGAGTCATTGCATAAATAGATAAATGATAAACAGGTATTCATAAATAAGTATAAAATGAATACCACATATGTGTGTGTATGTGTGTACAATAAATATATAATACATATACACATACACACATGCACAGGTATTTCATGATATAGATTTCCACCAAGGTTTCTTCTTAGTTCACATCTTTGCCTTTGCCTTTTCTCTGCATTAAATTCATATTTTCAAAATATCTGAATTTTGATAAAATCCATTTCATCAATCTTTTTTAAAGGTTGAAAGGATTGTTCTGCTTAAGAATGTTTCTATTTCAAAATCAAGATCATCTCCTGTTTTCTTCTAGAAATTTCATTGCTTTCTAATTCGTATTTAAGTTTAGAACCTACTTCAAACTATACACTCTATAGTGTGAGATAGTAATGAATGTTTTTTCATTTCTAATTGACCCAGCCCTATTTATTGGAAAGATCCTTCTTTTATCAAAAAGGTGTACTACAGTGACACCTTTGTGGTAATGAGATAGTTATGTGTGTGTTAGTTAATTTCTGGACTCTGTTCCATTCGTCTATTCATCTGGTCGTGAACGATGACCATGAACCAACACCATACCATCTTAAGATTGTTATGTTATAAAACAGTTTTAAATCTGGTAGTAAAAGTCCTTCAACTTTGTTAAGGGGATGTAAAAATCAAAAGTTTCAAATTATTTTGAAAATTGAAAAGAATGCAATAAAGGAAAGTAAAATTTTACATCTATGTATTTCCCTATATTTCTCACCTATTTTAGAGGGTAGAACAAAGCAAGTAAAAAAATTTTAATCCCAAGAAATCATTTATTATTCTGTCAGCAATTAAAAATCATTAAAAAGTGCAGACTGCCAGACCTGATAAAATGAACAGAATCCCTCTCAATGTTTTTAACAAGCCATGTGTGAAAAGGGATGCAATAATGTTGAGAGAAAATAATTGGGAAAAACATTTCTTTCAAAACTAATAAAAAGAGAGCAGGTATTTGTTACATCAACAGCAGACAAGTAAACTTCAAAGAAAAAGACTGATAAAAATACTGAATCACTTAATGGTGATAAAAATGTTCTCAATAGAGAGAAACATCAAAGTCAAATATTTGGAATTTTTAAAAGATTAATAAAATTGATGAGCATATGATAATGTAGAACACAAACAACCAATGTGTATTATGAAAAGAGATACCAACATGATTTTGCTAACATGGAAATATTAAAACATACTTTGAATAAAATTATAATGAGGTTTGAACATATAGATAAATACATAAATTTCAAACCATATTGTCAACAGCACCTACAAAAATCTTAAATTGTTTCAGTAACCATTGAAAAAAATTCATCAGTAGTATAACATTTTTGTTCATGTGTCCCATGAATTTGGCAATGAATTTTATCAGGCATTAAAGGAAAAAATAATTATAATGCTACACAAAGGAATCTAAGAAATATGGAAAAAATGAAACCTTATTTTTATAAGGTCAATAATATCTTGATCCCAAATCGGACAAGAACAATTTAACTATGAAAAATCATAGGTATTTCACTCTTTGAGATAGTTCCAAAAATCTTGAACAATGTCATCAAATTGAATCAGGCAAACAAGAGTGGCAATTCAGTTTGGTCCTAATATGTTAAAGCAACTACAAAAACACTATGGGCATAAGATAGATTTGATCTAACATTCAACAATTAGAGTAAAGGGAAATTTTTTGTGATCATCTCAAAAAAAGAAATCAAAGCAAGAAAATATTTTCTCAATGGTTTCAGCATGGAAATTATTGACGTGTAGTAGGACTAGAAGGGACATCCTTAACCTTAGTATGGATCTGCATAAAACTTCCGACATTTTACTTCATGCTTAAGAAGTGTTGGCCGTTAAAGATCAAAGACAAGACAAGCCTCCCAACTCATACATTTGTTCACTCTGGTACTGGAAGAAATCATCAACTAGGAAAGTCAAGAAAATATTTTAAAGGCATAAAGGATAAAAATTAAGAAATTATGATTATATGAGTGGCAGACCCAAAAGAACAGGAAAATAAATGTTATAATTAATAGAGTTCAACAAGTTGACAAACATAAATTCTACATATTAAATTTGATTGCTTTCCTATATACCTTTCACAAATGGTTAGATAGCAACATTTTAAACATATAACTTAAAATAGCATTTAAAATTTGAATTACCTAGCAGTCAGTTTAGCAAAATAAGTCCAATAACTCTAAAGAGATCATTATAAATCATTACTGCAAGTTGTTAAAACAATCAATACATTTAGCATGAAATTCTCCAATTCCATCCATTTATCTGCAAATGTCATAATATTCTTCTTCTTTATGGCTGAGTAGTATTTCATTGTGTATATATACCACAGCTTCTTTATCCATTCATCTGTTGTAGGACATCTAGGTTGGTTCCACAGTCTAACTAGAAATAAAAAGTTGTACCCCATTTGTGGACAATGAATCAAAATGAAGTCTGTAAAAATTTAAAAAAATAAAGAAAAAAATCAATACATGAGATTTTAACTTCACAATGAATTACAATACTCAATATTGTAAAGACTTCAGTTCTAGAAGTCCATAAATTTATCCAAGTACAATGTAATCCCCCATTTCTTTCTTTTTTTTTTTTTTTAATTGTTTGTTGCTGTTGGTGGTGTTGTTGGTGGTGGTGGTAGTGGAACATGGAAATGGAATGGCCAGGAATAGGCACAACAGTCTTTTTAAAAAAGCAGGAAAACTACCTATTCCAGAATAAAGATTTATTGTGAATAGATAGGCTTTAGGGCTAGGGCATAGCTCAGACTGGATGTAGTCTGCCTATCACACCCTGGATTCAATCAGCCGAAACAGCAAAGAAGAAAACAGGTATTAAGAAGTTGTGGTTCTGATAAATACATAGGTTGGAAAAGAGATACTAAAAACAAATGTACCTAAATATAGGCACATTTAGTGGAGAGTTGACATATGTCAAGATTTATCTTCAGATCAGTGGAGAAAACCTTTTTATCAATTAACACTATAGAAAAAAATTAATTCGACATCTTACATCATACCACACTCAAATAAGAAGCTAAGTAAGTGAAAGACTTTGTTATAAACCCCCCAAATATAATTCATTTAGAAGATGATTGGGAGAAAAATCAAAATGACATCTCAACAGGGCATCATTCCTCACACAAAACAGAAAAAGTTCTAACTGCAACGAAAAATATTGATTTGACAACATTGAAATTAAAATATTGTTCATCAATAGATACAAATACAGACAAAAGAAAAAAATTGATATTGGCAGTCCACATAAAAATTAAAAAATTAACATTAAAAAACTGCTGTCAATCAATTGGGAAAAAGCAAATACTGCAGCAGAAATAGACAAAAGGTTTGAATAGGTATTTCCAAACAGGAAATTCCAACAGGATTAAATACCACAGTCATGACATCCCCACTAGGACTAGAAAAGTTAAAAATCTGATTATAGCGAATGGTGATAAGGATATGCAAGAGTGGAGACGCTTATAAATATGTGCAGGCTGCAAAGATGTACAACCTGTACATTTGGCAAGGAAAACCTGGCATGGAAACCTGTTTATCATTATCTGCTAAGTATGAAGCTACTATACTCTATTGCCCAACAACTCCACCCATAGCAAATGAATTAATTATGCAATATTCATAGTGGAATATTCCATGGCAATGAATATAAATGTGGTATAACCACTTGCAAAAACACAGATGAAGCTCAATATTACCAAAGTGTACATATTAGATAATTCTGTATAATAAAAATAAATATAAATATCCATGCTATAATTTATATGGATAAATATAGGTAGTACTATTATGAAGAAAAACATTAAACTCATTATTCTAAATATCAAAATAATCGCTGTCTCTAAGGGAGAACGATAAGGTTGTAAGTTGTGATGGGTGCAAGGTGCTCCTCTGGATGCGGGGAAAGCTTTATATGAGTAATGTACATCACTATACGGGTAATGTATAAATGAGTGCTCACTTGACTAGAATTCTTTAAATTACAGTATTGTAATTTGCCTGCATGTGTTACAATTTCAAAAAAAAAGACAAAGATACATTAAAATAATGAATAATGCAATGGAAACATCCAAAAAGAGAAACATCAGTGATAAAGAAATTTCCAGTGGGGCAAAAGTGTAATTAGCAACATACAATGAAAGTAAGAAACTTGTAAGATAAATGACAAAAGATAAATATCATTCTAATAGGACTTGTAGAATAAACACAATGAAAATCTATGAATCACAGTAACAAAAAGATAGGAAGCATGCATTTTGTCAAGGTGAAGCGTAAGTCTTGAGACTTCAGATTGACATTTCCCTGTGTCCAAGTAGGGCCTTTTATGTTTGTCCTATACTGATAGAACTTATAAATTTCGAGGATAAAAAGGAAATGTAAAGGAAAAGAAAACTTCAAGAGAGAAAATGAAAGGTACCTAAACATGAGCTGCATCCTGATAGAAATCAGACACATCTTCAATAAATAATGTTGGAAGAAAATGGAAAAATATTTTTCAAATTCCTGAAGACAATGACTTTGAAACTATTTTTAAACAACTCTCATTTATATTCCATAGACATTGCTTTAAATGTATTTCAGATAGTACCCTACTTATTCCTCACAGTTACCCCATAAGTGAATTGGTATTTATGTCTATTTTATAAATGAGGAAAACATAGCACAGAGTGTTAAGTAAATTCTGCAAAGTGGCTTCACAAAGTTACTGAGCCGCAGAGATGGGACTGAAAACACACAGATGGATTTGAGAATTTGTATTTTTAATCCTTATACTGCTTTCCTCTCTAGGAAAAAAAAAAAAAAAAAAAAAACACCTGGCCAAATTATTCCTTACTTATGACAGGGGAGAAAAGATATTTGGGCAAACAGAGCTCAGAAATGTTGCTCTCCATGAATCATTTTTGAAGGACAGGAAAAATTGTTTGAAGGTATAATCTGTAAATTTTTTTTTATCTTCCCCAGAAAAGGAAGACAACAATGGGAAAACATTCTATCAGTTCTCTGCTTTCTTCTCTTGGTATGCAAGTTAGATTCCAGGACATTCTGCCCAGTACAGAGAAGTCTTGAATTATAATTGCAAAAGCTCAACACAACATGTCTTCCCACTGTAAGTTCTCTCTATGCCCTGTGAGGAACATACTAACCAGCTTATGTTTTTCTCCCTTCTCCCTGTTATAGAAGACAAACTATCCTTCCTCACATTTGAATCTGATTCCCCTCCCCATACTCAGAATACCCATTCTCACTTTATACTATGTGCCTTTTTGTCTGGTCTAGGCAACATCTTCCTATCAATTTAATTTCCCATTAAGTAAATGCTCCATCAAATCATGACCATGCAGCATTTTACAGATAAAACCATCTCTCTCCTCTCTGAAATTTCAGTCTCAAGAACATGTGTACTTTATCCATTCATCTATTGAAAGGCATCTAGGTTGGTTCCACAATAAGTGGATGATAACACATAATGCAGGGTGGGAGGGAGGCAAGAATGGAGGAAGGATAAATTGCAAAGAGGAAAAGAGGGGTAGGATCGGGGTGGGAGGTAAGAATAATAACAGAATGAGACAAACATCATTGTCCTATGTACATGTGTGATTACACAAATGGTGTGACTGTACTTCGGGTACAACCAGAGAAACAACAGCTGTACTCTATTTGTGTACAATGAAACAAAATAAATGTAAAAAATAAATTAAAAAAAGAACATGTATACTCATCATCCCCATTTTTCCTTCTTTCACAGAGTCCTCAGACGAGGCAGGTATTTCCCCTTTATACCACTACAGTAGCTCTTCCCCTAGTAACTATGTCATTGTGTCCAATGGTCATATTTTAGGTCTCATCCTTTTACATCTCCCACTAGCTTTTAATTTCATTTGACAACTCTTTCCTTAAACCAGTGTCTTTTGTCATTACTGACTCTTCTGTGTGCAGGATTTCTACCTCATGCCCTACAACTTCTCAGTCTTACTTCATAAGACGGCTGGTCTTCAATTTGAACTTGTGAAGTTGAGGTTCTTCAGGGTTAAAGATCAGGGTCACTTTTCCCCTAACTCTGCTCTCCTAGACTATCCAATATTGGCTCATGACATCCACTTCCAACGTAGACAAAACTCTCAAAACTCTAAGCCAAACTGTTCCATGAGCTCTAGGAAGACCTAAGATGACCTAAATTCACAACAAACTGCATGTTCAAACTGAAATTGATTTCTTCACTGCCTCCTGTTGTCCCTTGACTACTGTGTTGGCACAACACAGACCACAAATTCAGAATCACTGATACTTTAATCTCCTTCCCCCAATTTATCACCAAGTCCTGTTGATATCACACCCTGAACTATGACAAGCTGCTGTTGCTTCTTCTTAGGATTCCTAAAACAGTCCCTAAGTGGTTGCTGCACCAGGGCCAGGTATACCCTCCAGGCCATTTTCTATGCTGCATTCTGTAGGATCTTTTAAACAGAACTTATTATAACCATCTTCCCTCCCACCTCAATTTAAAAACCTTTAATGGCATTTTCTGTTGCTTAACAATGCTCTCTGCATGATCTATTACCTAGTAATATTTCAAACCTTATCTTGTACCTGCAGCCTTGAATTTTGCAAGCCATTTATTTCCTTTGCACACTTCTGCCTTTAATAATTCAACCTGTTTCATCCCCACTATTTTCATCTGTGTATGTATGTATGCATGCATGTGTGAATGTATATATTTACATACATATTTATATATGCACGTATATATACACATACATAAATACATACATGTAGGTTTTTTTTCTTTTTTCCCTGTTTAAAAAATTAATAGAATGTCAATTATGGAGAAAACTGTGAAGATGTAGTTAGTATGGTACCCACCACCCATATATAATAAATGGCAGAAGTGTTTAATGTTATTTAAGAGAATAAAATATTACATACTCATTATCATTCCCCTTGAACTGATTTCTAATTCTGCTCCTCTCTTTCTTTTATAATAGGCATACGCTGTCCTGAAATCTGTGGGGATGCTTTCCATCCAAATCCATCTTCATTTATTCTTCCTCTTCCTCACCCTCTGAGTAGACCATCAATATATTACATTGCTTTTTGCAATTTTCATTGTTACACAAAAGTAATCTCGATATACTTAAAAATCTGCAGAAGTTTTCACTCAGTGTTGTAATTTTAACATACATAAATGTCAGTATGGGTGAAAATAATATATTCCATTAACACTGAAAGTTTTCATCATTTTCCTACTGATGAATTTTTTTTGTTCTTTATAATGCTCTAAACAATGCCACAGTAATATACTCATATGACTCCATATGCATATATATGAGTTTTTCCAAAATATATACTGGAAATTGATGGATATTAGTGTATGTGTAACTTTAGTATCACTAAATATTGCCAATTTGCTTTTCAAAATGAATGTAGGCATTTGCACTCAGAGTAGCAATATTTGACTTAACATTCCTTCATATCCATATTGATGTTATCTCACATTTTAAACTGCATTTGTCCAATTACTAGAGATTGAGCATTTTGCATGTATTAGTCGTCTGAATTTTCTCTTCTTAAATTTTCCCTCTTGTTTTTTTCTTTTGTTACCTTTATTCTATTGATCTACAAGTGCTCAACAAGCTTTCTTTTAATTAATCCTGGGATGCCTATATTTCATCTTCCAAACTGCAGTCTCTTTTTACACTTAGCTTATATAATGCATTTTAGCATTTAGAAATACTTTAAATTTTATGCCAAATAAAGTATCAATACTTTCCCTTTCAGTTTTTCTTCTTGTTTCTTATTCAGCTAATATTTTCTTGCCTTGACATTCTCCTATTTTTCTCTAATGTTAAGAAGTGTCCTTTTCATATTCAGAACACTCGTCTATGCAGAATTTCTTCTATGAGCAGGGTGAGAAGGGGATCTAATCTCATAAATTTCCAAAGCAAATTGCTAAGTATCTGAAAGCTATTTTTGAACAGACCAGAGATTGTCAAACAATGACCTACAAAGTCATCTGCCTGTTTTCACAAATGAAGTTTTGTTGGAACACCCCCCCCCTTTCACTGTTTATGGATCATATAAGGCTGTTCTATGGTATGACAGCAAAGCTGGGTAGTTGTGACAGACACTACCTGTCCCACAATGTCTACAGTATTTATTATCTGGACCACAAGAAAATACTTGCCAATTAGTCAATCATTTTTTCACTGATTATGATCAATTTCCCATAAAGGATTTCTTCTGAGATCTCTATTCTTTCTGTGTGCCTGTAAATCCACTCAGCCAAAATCATGCTATTCTAATTATGAGAGCTTTATAACATATTTGGATTTCTGGCAGGGCAGTTTCTCTGTACTCATCTCCCACTATATTCTGCTCAAAAACCCCCTTGACAGTTTTCAGAACATACTCATCCGTTGGAATTTAAGATCTTTGAAAAGGATAATGAAGGTGTTCCTGTGCATTTGAGAAAGTGTGACATCTTAAGATATTGTGTCTTTCATCCAGGAAATTATATATCTCTCTATTGATCAGGTCTTTTTATGTGCTTTGTAAAATTAAAATTTTGAAGCTCTCTCTATAATAACTCTGCACATCTTTGGTGGATTGGGTTCTGAGGCATGCTTACATGCTCTTCTTATCTGTTTACCTCTAATATTTTCTTTTTCACTTTCTGTGCTGCATGTGGATAATTTCCTCAGACCCATCTTTCAGCTCACTAAATCACTCTTCAAATGTGCTTAATCTGCTATTTAGTATTCACTGGGTTTTTTATATCAAGGGCTATAATTTCATATCTAGAAGTTTTATTTGATTCCTTTAAAAATATGCTTATTGTTCTTACAGTTTCCATTTTTTTCCAATCCTTATTTTATCCATTTAATCCTTTCAACATATTTATTTTATTATTTCTTTTGAATTGCTCTAGTCACTCAAATCGTGGGTATTTTTAATTTTTATTTACTTCTAATGCCACCCTACTCTTGGAAATCTAATGCACCCTTTACAATAATGAAGTTCCTATGGAATAGTTTTTAATTTTCAACTGCCATTTGAAGGATGTCAGGGCTATGCATTTATTTGCAGTCATTGTGTGTTGTTTAGAATACTCTTGCAGTAAGTTCTCACCCTAAGGATTCTAGCAGTATGCTAACTTAGGAATGAATACCAGTCAACACCACGACTCAACACAACTGTCACACACAGGAGTCATCTGGAGTACCAGGATCATGTCAAACTTCGTTTTCACATTGTCCTTCGTTGATTCTCCCTTCTTTGGAGGTTCTCAGTTCTATCTCTGCCCCTTCCAATTAGTATCAAAATCATATATATTTAAAATGGCACAAAAATTAAACATTATGTTAAGTGAACTACTCAGAAATTAAGCTATCAAGGTTATTGGAAGGAAAAAATGAGGAAAGTATTTAAATTCAAGAGAAACTTCATAAGCAAGAGAGAGAGTACAGAACTGTAGAATGTTTTGATTATTGTCTTCTTCTACATTCCGAAAGTTCTGACAGCAAGAGTGACAGTGTGGTTTAAATAGAGTCAATGCCTCAATAAAGGGCTGACACTCTGCTCTGCCATTGCCAATTATTCTGGCACTGGAACCCCTCATTTTGCATTAATGACAATATTATCAGCTTGAATTTTGACAGTGACCAATGATGTAAACAATAATTAGAGGCAGAATCACAGGTGGCTGGCCAACTTTATCCTGAGAGGTATCTGGAGAGGAGTTTGAGAGTGATTTATGTCACTGAGCTCCAAGGGAAAGAATTTCCTTTATAAATACAAGAGATACCTTGAGGCTGTATGATTAAAATAACTTTTGGATGAGGGGAAAACCTCTTCAGCTAACAGCGGTCAGTGTTCTCCTGCACCAGCATCACTGTCGCTCTTTGGATGTATTAGAGAGTACTTGCCACTTGGAAAGAACAAGGGCTCAGAGTATACAGAAATCCACTGTGCTCCTGCCTCTAGATCCAAACAGTAACAACTGCATACTCATTAGAAACTTGTCCCTACACTGTATCATAACCAAAAATGTTAGACCCTCTTAGAGGGGTTAGTGGTAATTAAATCCCAAACATAGAAAACAGGAAAAATGTACTCAGACACATAACTGCAAACCTGAATAAACAGACAGATATATTCAGGGGGATTGGAGGAGGAATGCGTGGGAAGATTTATAAATAGGAAATGTTCCAAGATGGTAATGGTGGCAATTGACAACCAAATGTAGTCTTAAATTCAAGACATTTTAAATTCAAATCCCATTTTTTTTTGTTTTTAAGGCTCTTTATTCTAAAATGTATCTAGAAAATTCAGTGTGAGAGAATACAAAACAAAATTTTTTTTTAAAGTTTGAATGAATTTCTTAGGTGTAAAATGGGGAGCAATAAGATAAAAACCATTTCAACCCACAGAAAACAGCTTACTCTGCAGAACAGGTGGGCGGAAGTAGATTTTCAGAGTCCTCTTGAGAGGAAAGAATTGGAAAAAAATAAGGATCACAGTAAAACTAAGAGAGGTTGTTAAAAAGGATGCAAATAATATGTAATTATCTTGAGAACTGGAGAAGAGCAGGACATAATCATTTCTGCTGGCCAAAATGACTGAGGTACTTCTAAAGACAGGAATTTTAGTTATCCTCACAACCTCAAACTTCTAGGGGAAAGAAAGACCTCAAGAAACAAAAAAGACATTAAGAAATCTGGGGAAAAATGTATAATTGGTCTTTAGGACAAATGTATTCACCCACTCATTTCCCACCACCAAATTTCTAAAAATAAAGGAATACATAATGAATTTCTCACTAAGTTAAAAGGGACTCAACAGGCCCATCTATATTTACAGAGCAATGATGACTCTCAAGCATAAAAAATTCTGGGTACTGATGCCAATATTGATATAACAGCTCCATAAGACTACTGTAATACAAACTACATGAAAATCAACCAAAACCAAACCAATGTATCAATGGGAACAAACAGGCATCCAAAAGCAGAGCAATTAATATGCAAGACTTTATCTGAGGATAAAAGTGACATTCAAAATTAGGAAGGGTTGTTTGAATTTCCTAATTCAAAATCAGGAAAATTCTATGATTGATATGATCACTTATCTATTTAAAAAATAACATTAGACCTTTTACATTCTGTTACATCTCACTAAAAGTAAATGTAGGAGAAGGACTTTATAGTTTTGGTTTAGGGAAACCCATTCTACAGGTGTCACTCAAAAATACAAGCATATTACTGATAAACTGGTGAATGGTTAAATAATTTTAAATAAAGTAAAATATGTTACAAAAATAAATCAAACTAGGGGTCATATCTGTGTTGGGCTTAAAATATTTACTTAAACTCTTTGACATGCTTTCCAACGAAAGGCAAGGTCTATTATCTAATTACCTAACCCTTGATCATGAATCAGTCTAAGATACTTACAGCTATGGAAGCAAACAGCAGCAGAAATAAGTCCGACTTTTTGTGTGGTTCATTATATAACAATAAATAAATAAATATAACAAAATCCTTTGTATATTAAGAGTTTAAGTACAGAGCAAAATTAAGAGCAAACTACTTGCAAAAATTGGCAAAAATGTAAAGGATTTCCATAGAAGAATATAATAAAAATATGCACACCAAAAAATGCCAATAATATTAATTATTGGAGTAATTAAAATTAAAATGACACAGTGAAAATATTTATCACTTATGCATTTGACAATTTAAATTATTTGTTACAAAAAAGTATCTCAAGTACATTCAGCAAAAAGCAAAGGCAATATAAATAATGATACATCAGATATATTTAGTTTACTATGTAAATTATGTAAGAAAAAATTTTTATTCCAAAATAAAGATGCTAAATAAATTTCCATATTTTGGATAATAAAATACATGACTACTAATGCACTGGAATTGGTTAAATGTACAGAATCAAGAAAAGAAACTCAATGTTTAGTCTATATACTTCTATATTGTTCCCCCAAAATTATACGTTATTTTGGTAATCACAAAGAAACCAATTATTCATTAAGGTCCTGCTCTATAAACAGAAGTGGATGCTGGAATTGCTGTAGGAGGGGTGGGTTTCTGTAAATAGATGTGAGCCTCCATTGTGCTGTTACCATTGAACCTGGGCCCCCAGCAGGAGGGCCTGCACCTGACTGGGGATTTCATTTTGTGTTCTCTACTCCAATAATAAATTATACCTGTGGTCCTCAGAAAAGTATAATCCAGGGACATTGGGCCTAAAGGAGTACAAAGAATGCCTGGGTCAAGGCTATTATTGATCCAAAGGAAATATGTATAAAGGAATATATTTTTTTGCATTTTTGGTTTTGATTTTTACTTTTTTTTGCTCATAGAACACAATTCATAAAGCACACATGCAATAAAAAGGCACAATCCTTTTTATTATTGAAAGAATGTTATGAATGGAAACTCCAATTCTGAATTAATAGTTGTTTACTAAACACCTGAGATGTGCCAGTCCTATTCTTGGCAGTGCAGATGATTATATTTAAGCAAAAAGTATAACCAAATGCCCTCCAGGGAGAAAAACTACGATTTTTATACAAGTTGACTCAACCACACCTTCTGTGTAAATTTGCCTATGACGAGTGCTCCACTGGTAAAAGAACTATTCAGCCTTCATTAGAGATTTTAATCATGCTCATTTACCAAGGTACTCATAATTATCCACCTCATTAATGAAGTGAAAATAACAGTATCTGTTTTGACATCACTTCCACTGAAATAATTCTTTATCAGCACAGACATCACATTTTTCTGATTAGCATAATAAAAAGTTTATGAAAGTTAAACAACACATTCCTAAATAATTAATGGGGTAAGTAAAAATCATAAAGGAAATTAGAAAATAATTTGTAATACATGAATATAAAAACAAAGTAGATGAGATGAAACTCTCAGCCTTTTTGTACTTGTTTGTTTGGTACTAGGGACCGAAACTCAGAGACCCTTTATCACTTAGCCACATCCCCAGTGCTTTTTACTTTGCATTTTGAGATGGGGGTCTCACTAAGTTCCTGAGGGTCTCACTAAGTTACCCAGGCTTCATTTGGACTTCTAATCCTCCTGCCTCAGTCTCAGTGGCTGGGATTACAGGCCTGCACACAGTACCAGCTTGAAGCTCCCATTTTAAGACACTAGAAAAAGTACAGCAAACTAAACTCAAGTAAGCAGAACAAAGAAAATAACAAAGACTAGTGTAGAAATAAGTAAAATAAAGAACAGAAAAGCAATAGACAAAATCGAGAACACTGAATGTTGGTACTTTGAAACATCAACAGAATTAACAAATGTCTGCTCAAACTAACAGAAATAAGAACTCAAGGATTCAAGTCAGAAACGGAGAAAGAATACAAATCCCAACTGATAAGAAAAAAGGATTATAGGAGAATACCATGAGCAACTATGTGCTAATACTTTTGATAACTTAGACAAAATTTTAAGTTGCCAGAGAGACACAGTGACTGAAAATGATTTGTGAAGAAATGGAAAATATGAGTAGACTTAAAACAAGAGGTTGAATTTTAATTAAAAATTTCCAACAAAACACCGAGGCCAAAATTATTGGATGAATAAATTCTTCCAAATATTTTGAGAAAATGTAATACAAACCCTTAATAAACTTTTCGAAAAATATAAGTGGTGGAACACTTCCCAAATCATTCTCTGAAACTAGCAGTGTTATAAACCCCAATCCAGACAAAGCCTAGGGGGATTAAAAAGAAAAAAAAAAAATACCTACAAACCAGTAGATGCAGAAATCTTCAGCAAAATATTAGCAAACCAAATCTAACAATTTATGAAAAAATGTACACTAATACCAACTGTGATTTTACACATAAGTTCAAGGTTGACTTAACATTTAAAAATGTGTTAATGTAATATACCAATTCAGTAGAATAAAAGATGCAAAAACCTTATGAGTGTCTCAATAGACAAAGGAAAACTATTTGACAAAATCCAACAACTCTTCACAGACAGCTAGGAATAATGGATGACTCCCTTAGCCTGAAAAGGGTATCCATGCAAGATTCATGACTGGCATCATACTTACTGGTGAAGGAAGAAGTGTTTTCCCTCAAAGTTCAAAAATAAAGAAGGATGTCTACCTATTCTTGTCAAATCTGTTGAACACTGTATTGGAGGTTCTAGTCAGGTCAATTAGGAAAGAAAAAGAAATCTGTATCCACATAGAAACAGAAGTTAAGTCATTTCTATCTATAGATGACAATGTTTATATGTAGGAAATAAACTTATGACAAAAAATGAGTTCAAGAAGGAAGCAAGAGATGAGGTCGATGAACAAAAATCAGTTGTATAAACAGAGTCAAGCAATGAACAACATGAAAATGTAATTACAAAAGCATTCCATTTGAAAAAGCATCAAAAATAAAAAACAAAGAATTTTAACAAAAAGCATACAAGACTCTTATGATAAAATAATTAAACATTGAATAAAATTAAAGTAGATGTAAATTTTTAAAAGTCATACATGTTCATGGTTCAATGTTTAAGATGAATGTATTAGTGTTTTCTAGAGAAACAGAACCAATAGGATATATATATATAAAGTGATATAAGGAATGGCTCCCACAATTACGGAGATTGAAAAGTCCTAAGATCTAAAGTCAGGAAGTTGGAGTCCCAGAAGAGCAAATGATGTAGTTCCAACCTGAGTCCTCAGGTTTGAGAACCAGATTTGTTTGCAGGCTGGAGAGCTTATTTTTCAGTTCAAGTTTGAAAGCAAGGGGAAAAAAAAAAATATGAAGAAGTCAGTTGGGAAGAGTTTCCTGGGATTCTTAAGGTCACCTTTTTGTTTCATTCAGACCTTCAACTGATCAGCACAGAACCAACAATTAGGAAGAATAATAACCAATTTCATTGATCTACAACTTGGATGTCAAAGCCATCTAAAAGCACTCTCACTGAGAATCTCAGAATAATGTTTAACCAAATATCTGGGCACCCCATGACTCAGTTCAGCTGACACATAACAATTACAATGCTTCCCAAATTGATGTGCAGATTCAATCTCTACCAAAATCCAAGCAATGCAAGAGATGCGGAGTGGTCAAAACATTATGTGAAAGAAGAATAAATTCAGAGAAATCAAACTGCCCAATTTCAAACTAGTCTAATGCTATACAGCAATCAGATGCATGGACTGGCATAACAATAAGATCGAGGCAATAAAATTGCAAATTTAGAAATAAACTGATACATTTATGGTCAATTGACTTTTGATAAAAGTACCAAAAAAATTATATGGTGGAAGGAAGAGGATCATCAAAAATAATGCTGGAAACAGTGCTTATCCACATGCTAAAGGAATGAAATTGGACCTAAACCTAATACCACATATTTTTTAAACCCTGAGTATGAATCATAGACCTTCATGTGGAACAAAACATGGTTGTAATATTTTGTGACCTTGAATTAAATGACAGTTTCTTAAACATACTATGGAAAGCATAAGTTTACCTAAGGACATAAAGCAGTTAAATTGAATTACATTAAAATTAAAATTTTAATTAAAGTGAAAGATAGCAAAGTGAAACATTACAAGTGAAAACATTGAAGTGAAAAACACAGTCTGCATAATGAAAGAAAATACTTGACAATTATGTGTCTGATAAGGGACTTGTATCCAGAATGCATAAGGAATTCCTACAACTCAATAATCAAAAGACAACCCAACCCACAAACAAAACACATAAATATATACATTTCTATGGAAAGTACCTAAATGGTCAATATGTGCATGAAATAACACTCAGCACCATAGTCGAACGAACCATAGTTCATTAGGGAAATGGGAAGCAACACTGTAGTGAGATACCACTTCAAACCCATTAGGATGGCTATAGTTAGCAAGACAGGTAATTCTTAGAACCTGCATTCATTCCTGATGGGAATTTCCAAAGGAACAGTCCTGTTGGAAAATGGTTTGGCAGCTGTACAGAATATTAAATATAGAGTTGCCCTGTGACCCAGAAATTTAACCTATAGGAAAGAAACAAAAGAACAAAACTTTGTTAACACATGTTCCATCATTATTTATGATAGCCAAAATTTGAAACAGCTCAGATGCCCATTAACTGATGAATGGATGAACAAAATGTGGTGTATTCATACAATGGAATATTAGTTGGCAATAAAGAAGATACAAAGTGCAACAAATATAAAGTACAATAATAATGAACTTTGAAAATATATGAGACAAAAAAGCCCATCATGAAAGACAGTTTTATATGATTCTATTTTTATAAACTGTCCAGAATAGGCAAATCTTAAGAAATGAAAATAATTATTAGTTGCCTGAAGGTGAGAGTTTGAAGGATGATGTGTGGCTGCTAATTGGTGCAAAGTTTTTTTTCAGTGTAATGAAAATGTCCTAAATTCAAGTTGTGGTACAAATCCATGCACAACTCCCTCCATGGATACACCAAATACACAATGATTTCATGGTCTTTGGGAAAATTGCAGGAGATGTGAATTGTATCTCAATAAAATTTTGTTTGGTTTTATTTTTTTGTTAATTTATAAAAAGAGCTATAAGTGCTGAAGGTATTCAGCACTTTATGACTTCAAGACATGTAGGCCCAAAACAGCTTACTGAGACCTGGGAAGAAAAAGCTAACTCTTTCCATGTACATATGAATTGGAAAAGAGTCCCATTTCTCTGCTTCAGGAGGAGGGAAGAAGGGCGGGAGGAGCCAAATCATAGGGACAGACAACAGTGGACGTAGTCTCTACCAAACCACCTGCACCCTCAAGCTCTTCTCTGTGACAGCCAGCTAACACTTCTTTGTGATATTCAGTGTGCAATTAAAACAGTGATGGGCTGTCATTATTTGTTTTTGTCTGTTCTGATGGTAAAACTGTTGATTCTGGAAGGACAGGGGCTCCTTCAAGCATGGGACGCGTATTTCTTCATCACCAGATTGCTTAGGATCCACACAATACAATAAACACTTAAGTAAGGCTGGTGGGAAATAAGAGTGTTACTTCTCAGGAATTTCCAATCAGACTCCGAGATTAGTTTTACCACTTCATGGATGAAGTAGCACAAGTTCAGAAATATTAAGTTACTTATCCAAGATCATTCAATTTGACCCCAAGAAAGGGATGAAACCCAGTTCTGTCTGCTTCTTAAGACTGCGCTCCTTCCAATCACACAGCTAAGACCCAAACCCAGTGTCTCAGCTGTGATAAAAGGGTAGGAGAGTAAGTTTCATAATGTAGCCCAGCAACACCTGGGAAGTTGGCAGAAATGTAAATTCTCAGGCTCCACAAGACAAAGGGAACCTGAGAGTAGGGCTTGGTAACCTGTATTTGAACAGACCTTGCAGATAATTCCAGTAGCCCATGGAGTTTGAGAACACTCTTGTTAACATGTTCAACACTGGGAACACTTCTATACAAAATAAGAAATTGAGGATATCCTATTTTCTTTTGCATGTGGTGTGGTCTGAAAGTTATCCTTCCAAAAAATGGCAGCTCTTTGTAAAGTGACATATTGTACATTCAGACAATTTTCCATTGATGTTTGTGAATACTTCAAATAATGAAGATAGAAAATATATATTAAAAAAATCAGTGAGTTTCTCAGTTGGTATCAAGAACCAAGACAGGTCCAGGCAACTGAGATTCATCAGGATGCAAAGTGGACCTCCCTGATCCGTGAAAGTGAGAGACCTGTCCCAGTATTTTAAGACTAGTTCTGGGAATTAGGCACAATATATCAATGCCAAAAGCTTCAAACCTGCACTTTAGGAGGAAGTGTTTTTTTAGGTTTCCAGGGAAACAGTAATATCAGGTTTGAATCCTGACTTGAGCTGAATCCAATTCTAAACCACTCGGATCTACATGCAGAGGCAAGAATAGAAATGGCCCAGAGGAAAAACAGCGTATCCCACCTGGCCACTATAGGCGAAGACAAAGTAACAGGTAGGAGCAATGATTTGCCAGCTGCACAAATTCTCCCAATTATGTTGTATAATTTTAAAGAATGGATTATTTTCCATCACTACTGCCACACATGACTTAACTGGAGGCAGAAAAGTAGACTCCAAGTGTTTTTTTTTTTTTTTTTAAAACATGCCTCAGGGAGACTCAAATGCACAGTTGTAAATATCTTCGAAAGAAGCCCACACAGCATCTATGAGACGGCAGAGCAATTCCTAAGTAATTCATAGCTGATCCGAGGGCTGGGATGTGTGTGCATAAATACACAATCATATATGCCAGTGTATAGATTAGTAGATTACTATAACCACATATATATAAAGTATATAAGAGACTAAATACAGAACACATCAATTATGAATTTCCCACATAAAAAAATAAAATCTAAATTGAAGACAAAACAAGAAATGCCCTGGAGCCTTGTACTTTAGAAAAGTGATAAACTAAGCCAAACAATACATCTCAATAAAAAAGCAAATAATCTTAGCTAGCTCTGCTAAATATGGCAGACCATAAAACAAACTCATAGGAGATTGACCCTGAAGGTATCCACTGTGATCATCAGGAAAATTTTATCCTATGACTTTTCAGTTAAGAAAGAATAATACAAAGCATTTCAAGTAGTATAGCATTTTATCTTTTCATTTTTTAAAAGAAAAGGCTCCATTTCAATATTGTCTTGATCACTTTATCGTATTTTTAAAGGTTCCTCCATTAAATATGAGGGTATATAAGTAGTTACACATATTTTTAAATTAAAAGACTTTAAGAATAATTTTAGACTTACAGAAAAACAGAATAGTAGGTACACGATTTGCATATACTGTCTCCCATATCACTTCAAACTGTTTCCCCAACCTCTACTCAACCTACCCCTGACCCCCTGATCTTTTTTACTGTCTCTATAATTGTGTGCCTTTTTCAAATGCCATCTAATTGGAATTTTATAGTATGTAGCCCTTTTTGGGGGGAGTGGGAGGTACCAGGGATTGAACTCAGGAGCAGCTGGCCAATAGACACATCCCAGGCCTTTTTTTTTTTTTTGTATTTTATTTAGAGACAGGATTCCACTGAGTTGCCTAGCATCTGGCTTTTGCTGAGGCTGGCTTTGAACTCAAGAGCCTCCTGCCTCAGCCTCCCAGTGGCTGGGATTACAGGCATGCAGGGATTACAGAGCCCAACATACGTAGCCTTTTCATGCTGGGCTTTCACTTACCTTTTAAGTTTCACCCATGCCTTTCTCCTCCTCCTCCTCCTTCTACTCCTCTTCTTTCTTCTTCCTCATATTTCTTCTTTTCTTCTTTGTTGTTGTCATTTTGTTTTATTTTGCCTTGTTTGGAGATAGGTATTTTACTATGTTCCTATGTTGCTCAGGCTGGCTTCAAACTCCTGAGCTCCAGTGATCTTTTTGCTTCAGCCTCCCTAATAACTGGAACTACAAGCATGCTCTACCATGCCAGTCTAATTTTTTTTCTTATTCATTGAATAACTTTTCATTGTATGGCTATACCAAAGTTTATTTATTCGTTCACCAGCAGAAGGATATCCTAGTTGCTTCCATTTTTGGCAATAAACTTCTGTAAACATTCATGTAGGTGGTATGGATGTCTCTCCTGGTTAAGAAAGTGCATATTTTAATCAACACATGTTTTTAGGAACACATATATTTGCATTCTGAAGTGTGCTAGTCTTTTGTATATATTTTAGGTCCATGACATTTGGTTGTGCGAAAGGAATTGGGATTGAAGAGGAATACAAAGTAGAATCAAAGAAGTTCATGATTATAGGGAGCATTGATAGTCATCTGGTTCAATCTTTGTGACCTCAAGCCCATACCTGAATCCTACTATGTATCTTTTATATTCGTAGGACCCCTACTGACTAAAACTTTTATTTTGGTACACTCTGAAATTTAAAAGTATTACTCTTTTACACTGCATTACCTGAATTTCTATTTCTTGGGGATACAAAGGAATAGTAGACTTTCTTCTTCAGATATGTTTCTGAGTCTTTTCACCAGAATCATTCATTTATGATTCTAGTTCCATTACATCAAATTTCCAAATTAGTTCCACTTACATGCAAGGAAAGAATATATGCTATCACAGATTAATTAGATAACATGATAAAATTTCATGTTTTTTTGTATTGCTTTCATGACAAAAATCAAGCTTAGAATATGAATTTCCAAACCCACTGTGTGTAGCTCATACTTGTTATTTCCACACTTTAGTAGAAAGATTGACATATATAAATTTGATAGAAGTTTATCAGTTTCATTGCTGCTGCGGTGGTTGTTGTTCTTAAAAATCCATTTATTCATTTTTTAAAATGTCCCAAACATGGCAAGTGGAAATCACAGATTATTAATAGTGGTATCTTACTTATATGTATAAAGAAATTTATCTAAAAAGATAAAAGATGATCCCCAAAGTGTCCACAATGGTTAGTTCCATGTGATGACATTTTAGATTTGCCTCTACTTCTTTGTCTTTCTCCTTAAGTTTGATTGCCTTTCACAAGCATCCAATTTTCAGTTTCATTCATTCTTTTTCATATGCTAATATTTTCTCTTGCTTTCATTTCTCTTGTTATCTTTATAGCTTTACTTTCTTGTGTGCAAACATGTCTCAGACACCACATGTTTATAATCCCAGCTATTTCAGAGGCTAAAGCAGGAGGATCACAAGTTGGAGATCAGCCTGGGCAGTTTAGCAAGAACCTGTCTGAAAATAGGACAGGGAAGGTGGCTCAGTCATAGAGCATCCCTGGCTTCAGTTCCCAGTGCTCAAACATCAACAACACAAAAAAATCCAAAATCCTTTTCTCCTTATCTTTTTTGCAGAATTTAATAAACTGAACTGTAATAGCCTAACAATCATGTAGGCAATTTCTCTTTTCTAACTTTATGTACAAAAATGATTTTGTTCCTAAGAGTATCTCTTTTGAGACCTTATGAGGCAGATTGGGAAATGGCATAAAAGAGGCCTAACTTATGCTCACTGGGATGATAATTATGTTCTGTTTTCTCTTCATTGGGCTGCAAACTCTCCTAAGTAGAGGTGGGGTCTTAAATGCTGTACAAATCAACCAACCACCCAGAGTCAATAATGTCAGAGAAAATGCAAACCCAGTTGCTATATGGTTGGTTGTTTCCTCCTGAGAAGTCTCAATACTTTCTTTCATCATTTCTTCAACCTCTTGGGGCAGAATTTAATATAGAGATGCATGTTTCAATTAGAAAAATATTAAGTTTTTTTCACTACACTGCTCACCTTTGGGTCAACTGTCTAAATATTGACAAACTCATTGACTACAACAATACATACAAAAGATAAAGCAATCTTTTTTTTATTTACTTATTGATTCATTGAACACAAATAAGATAAAGTAATCTTATTTGAGAGACATATACAATACAATGCTAGAATAAAGCTTCATCCTTGAATATTGCGGGTTGTCACAGAGGCTTTCACGTTAGTTCTTTTTTATGCTAAAATGAAAACTAGCTTATTTTTGTGTTTATCACTTTTCTCATAAGCACAAGTAGGTCATAAAGTTGTAAGTAACGATTAGCTGCACTTAGAAATAAACAGAACCAGGACAAATACAGATGATTCACAGCAACAAGAGTCTTTAAAGAATCCTCAAATTAGATTACAATGTGGGGAAATGGAAAAACAAGGAGAAATGAGCTCTTCACCTATTAGGTGGGAAGAATTGGTTTGAGTAGAAAATAAGATACAGTATTTCTCTGAGTTAAATGTGTTTATCAAACACCCTCCACATCTTTTCATCCACAAACGAGCTGTCGTCTGAGAAATTAAAAGATAAAGGAAGCAATCCTGGAAAATCAATTCAAGACACATGGCCAAAAGTTGGCACACCTCCAGACATTATGTCTGCTGCTCTCTCTCATCCTTTGCCAAGAAACTCAACTTCACAGACTGGTCAATATTATCTTTAGTAATGTCCCTAACCCTGACCTATTTCCTGAGCTTCAGCATCAAATACCAACCCTATGGCATCTGCTACTGAAGATTCCATCATCAATGCTGAGTATTTATTTTTAAAGTTATATTTATCATAATTAGTAAAAATTATGCTAAAAACACTTTTCATTTCATATAATCTCAAAAGTAATTTCATTTTTAATTTCAAAGATGTCTGAAGATGAAAAAGGCGTTTTGGTCAAGCTCCCCTGAGCCATCTTCTCAACTAGGTGAAAATCTTGGCCCGTGAAGACTGCTAAACACCCACACGATCGATTTCATCCACCCCCAACACTAGAGAACAAACGAACACTGGCATGATTTCTAGCTGGTGGTGTCCCTGGGATGACCCAGCCCATTAACTTTGTGCCTGAGAAAATTCAAGGCTGCCAAAAGAATTTATTCTAGCCAAAACTGCAAAGCTATACTCTGACCCAACATTTGTCTTGCCTAACAATTTTCAAAAAAGAACAGCTCCTTCCACTCCTTTTTATATTTTCCACTCGCCCAACTCTGCATCAATACCCATTTATTCCTCCTCTTTACTTCTTTATTCTCCCCTTAAAACTCCCAGTTATCTCATCCTGGATCAGAGTTGAGCTCTATTTACACCAAGTCCCTTTCCTCTTCAGTAGTTGCCTTTAGCAAATGTCTGGCTCTGTTTCACTTTGGCAGAGTTAGCTACTGCCCAGATGACTGGCAAGGTACTGGCTGAGGCATCTATTTTCTTTTTGGTCCTTTGTAATAGATCACTTACAGTCCCAACCACTTCATGGTACAAGATGTCTGCTATAATTCTAGCTATTCCAGCCAATTGGAAGGAGGAAGGAAGAGAAGAAAAAGCATGGCCTTTAAAGACCAATCATGGAAGCTTTATTCGCTGCTGCGACTAAAAGACCCATCCAGAACAATTGCAAAGGAGGAAAGGTTTATTTAGGGGCTCATAGTTTCAGACGACTCAATCCATAGATAGCAGGCTCCATTCCTTGGGGTTCCACGTGAGGCAGGACATCACGGAGGAAGAGCATTGCAGAGGGAACTAGCTCACATGATGATCAGGAAGTAGAGAGAGAGCACTCCACTTGCCAGATACAAGTATATACCCCAAAGCCACAACCCCAATTCCCACCTCCTCCAGCCACAGCCTACCATTTCAATTACCACTCAGTCATCCCTATCAGGTAATTAATTCACTGGTTGGATTAGGAGCCTCACAAACCCTTCATTTCTCTGAATCTTCTTGCATTGTCTCACATGTGAGCTTTTGGGGGACACCTCACATTCAAACCATAATACTAGCTTTGCTGGTAATGTATTCTCATATGTAACCACAGTGAGGATGATTGCTTTATTCTAGGCAATATTGTGCTCAGCAAAAACTGGAGATTGATTGTATTTATTTAAAAACTCAGAGAAGAGACATTAGGGTATATAGACAGCATGGCCCACGACTCTACTTCAAAACAGCTTCTCTTTATTTATTTATTTCTATTATATCTTTTAGACATCTGTGTTAAAATTCGTCACCTTCCTCCTCTTTTTGGCCTGAAAATAAAATTGAAGTCATATTTTCTCTTTAACGAAACAAGGAAATTTAATTAGATGACTACCCAGATATCTTTTTGTATCCCATAAATAGGATATCATTTACCAAGAACTATCAAAGACTTTTAATTATGTGTCTTAAAATGATGATAGAATCTAAAATAAAGTACTGCAGAATAGACAGTGACTTCCAATATGAATTCCTGAAAATAGAGAAAGAGCCCTAAACCAGGTTTATTAGGGTTTGGAGGGATATTGTCTGCTAATCAAGATGTCAGGAAAGGGAACTGGCATAACTCCACTCCTCTTCAGAAAGATCCAAACATGTAAACTTGTGATTTAGTGTCTAGAAATGCATGCACTTGGAGCAGGCAAATCAAAATAGAGTTTCCAAAATTGGTCCATGTCCATAATATTAAAAATAAATGTTATTTGTCTGTTACTATGATTAAACTCTACATTGGTTTAAGCTGCGAGTCCAGGGCAGGTGCCAAGTCCAAATAGAGCACCTCCCACAACTTCTTTTATAAATAAAATGATATAAGTGTTTGATTTGATTTGATTACATTTTATTTTGATCAGGGCCTCAATATTTATAAATAGTACTGATGTTTTTTAAAAAAAAACATTAAACCTTTGGTATAAATGGAAATCTGTTATGTTCTAATGTACAAATACATATAGAAAAGGTATAGATAGATAGATTATATAGATATGATTTTATATGTATATGATGTCAAATATTGTGTGCATTAATGAAAACATAGATTTTTCCCTGAAAATTCCAGAGTACAGACATTTGTGACAAAATTTTTAATTGATATTTAAATTTTTTCCATTCTAACATGGTAAGTTTTTAAAATAGTTTTTAGTTATATTTGGATATTATTCCCTAGGGAAGCATCCATCTACCAACTTTTAAAATATATTTTCAATCACTTCTGCTTATACCTCATTTATCTTCATATTTATGGGGTTTTAATGTTTTCATGTCTCATCTTTGACAAATTTTGTATATATTTTATCATTTCAAAGAACAATATTCTTAGTTCAGATCCATTTTTTAATTTTTGTTTTTGGTCAGTACTGAGAATTAAACCCGATGACCTCATGCATGCTAGGCAACCACTTACCACCGAGCTACATAGCAAGCCCTCCAAACCTTTTACTTTACATTAATATTTTAACTGCATTTAGTGCATTTAACTGTTTTAGTGCATTTTGACTTTATTCAATATATTTTGATGTCACCGATTGCCTGACAGACATTTTAGTTCATTTGCTTTCACGTTTTCATTTAATAATAAAAATGTCAAACTATGATTTTGCCTCAGATACAACTTTGACCATAAGCATTATTTTGCAATTGTTATTTTACAATTATTGTTTTTTACTTATCTCTAACTTCACATTTGATTTTCTCTTTGACTCAAGAATTATATGGAGAAATACATACATTTTCTAATAAAATTCTTCACATGATAAACCATTTTCCTTCATCTTATATTTTTACATCTCTTTGATAACATGTCTTCTCAAATGTCATTAAGAATGACTTTTTTCCTTTAGCTTCTTAGTCTATTAATTAAGGATTGTTTGATTGTTCTTCATAGAATGAAACCTATTATACTGATTTTAAAAGGGTTTGCCAAAGATTTTTATAAACTGTGCTTCAAAGATATAATTAGTGTCAATTATAGAAATAAAAAATGTTGATAAGTCCACAGATTTTATTATTACAAACATAGGCTCTAATATGTCTATTAATCATTGAAAAGGACTTGAATTTGGATGCAGTTTATAGAAAGAATGTTCATGTGTTATGTTTTCTCGTGTAGCAGGTGTCTAAAATGTGCTCTTATAAACCACAGGTGATTGCTTCTCAGTGAAATTTTCTCGACAGTTGATAGCCACTTCTGTTAATAAAATAGTTTGAAATTGTGCTGTGAGTATAAAAGGCGATATCCAGAGTGTGGTTTAGAAGTAGATATCAAAATAAATAAACATTAAAGCTGCTTAGTCCTCAAAATAAACAGGTTGTTGTTGTTGTTGTTTTTCAGTATGGGAGAGCAGAGAAGGGAAGTTAAAAAAAATGAGATAAGGAAGGAGAAATGGGACAAGAGGCTTCTTGAGAAATAGCAGTACGTTAATTTAGCATATACTATGAACATTTGAAAGCATAGGCATCAAGTATTGAACCTTGAACATCGTTCTGTTGTATTTTTCTGTGACATAATTTTTCTTTCAGTTTTACTAAAGCTTCATTAAAATTAGCTACCTGAGACAGCCTATTGTGAGAGGCACTACAGAAAATCAAGGACGTTTATTTGTGTTCTTCCTTTGGGTTGCAATAAAGAGGAAAGGATGTGTGGTCTGAATTTCACAGTCACAGGAAAATGGACCTAGAAGTGACTGTATCCATTTGCAAGAGCACAGACCTCTCACTAAAGCTAGGATGGGAATTTCACATAAATTTTCATTATTAGGGTTCAACATTTTCATAATTCATACCTTACTTGGCATGCATCCAATACACCAATTAAAGTTTGGAAGGGAGTTTTAAAGAGTCACATAAATTGAATACCAACGTCTAATACACTTCTCAAAGGTTTGTCAGGGTGAGATATCCCCAACACCAACCATTGCACATCAGGCCTTATTTCTAGACCCCTATTGCCACTCCTCATCAAAGGACTAGGATGGAACAAGACAGGGAATTTAAGACATGTTATGTGCCTTCCATTTTTGCATAACCAAATGGAACTTCTCTCTGCTTTTGCTAAATATAGATACTTCATTTATTGCATTTCTCACTATCCATTCTCATCTGCAACATATTTTGTAGGAAAACTTCCATGTTCTTAATGCATGGATGCTGGTATTCCATATTTCACAGGATGTATAGAGTTTCTGTTTTAATATTTCTTTGGTTATTTCACAGAAAAATTGAACATAGTCTCAAATCATTTTTTGAAAAAACAAAGCTTGTTTTCCTAAAGAGGGTTGAAATCTATTCGGACTTATTCATGGCCAACACACATGATCTCTCTCATATTCAGTTGTTTCTTTCCAATATACATCACATAACTCATTCAAGGCTTGCTATCTCACTCTTAGAATTTGTCAATAGACTCCTGCTTGGTCTTCCGAGCACTAGGCTCTTTAGCATGAATATTTCCACAAACTTAATCTCTAAGAGCTCTTTTGCTTGTATCTTCTGCTCAGACACCATCAGTAACTTTCATTAGATCATACCCTTTGTTCTTGAAAATACACTTGGCACGTAGAAACAACCATGACAAGGATATCCATAACCTAAGTGTTAATCCAAACTATCACTATGGTGTTCACACTGGAATTATCATATGAGATGCAGATCTGCACAAATGGAGCCACAAGGCTCTAATTAAGAGGTTATAGTGAATATCTGCTTTAATAAATAAACTCACTCCACTTTTGTTTGTTATTCTAATATTTTCAAAAAACTCACCCCTTCCTCTGCCCTTTGGACCTCACAACCAGACAATCTGGTTTCCTACCCGGATAGGAAAACCTGGGTACTTTTTCCTTTGCATGGATGAAAGTCTCAAACTATATAAGTCTCTTCCTACATGGGAATTTCCAACATGACCTCATTCACAACTACCATAAGAAATTCTCAAGAGGTCTCCTTTGTTTTCTGTTTCAAACCATTTTGAACCAGTTTTAGAGGGCTACCCTGCTATTTTCATAAGTCCTCAGTAAGGAATAAAACTTTTCATACTCTCTTGGAGTTTGTGTAGCTTCATTAGTCTTGACATCCAACCAATTGTGAGGTGGGGTCATACCTGTTCATATAGCCTGGGCACAATGTTAATTTTAAGACAGAAAATATTCCAGGCCAAAGTAGAAATAAAGCATCAATAAGTAGTGTTCACAGAGGTCATGCTGACACACTGATTCATGCCCTTATTTAGTTGGTCACATGCCTAACATCTACAGTGCAGGCAAGCAAGAAAGGGGGTACTTATGAGCTTTGGAAGCAACTATTTGGCCTGGACAGAGCCAGGGAAGGCTCTTGAGTTAAAGTGGTTGACTTTAATTCTTAATCTACCACTTTTTCTGGCAATATTAAGTGCCTAATAATGTAATAATGTAAACCACTGGCATCAGTAGTACCATCATCTATTTCTTTTCTTAGGTCATTACAACATAATGAGCACAGAATTATTTTCCCATATTTGCAGGTATATTATAAGAGATTGGGAAGAAATCCTGCTTTCGGAGGACTGATGTTCTTTGGAGGGGACGGGACAGCAGTAACCTTCTTGTCACAAGATTGAGGAGATATAGGAGGAGCTGGCAGACCTGTCTGTGCAGCTGAACAAGAGGATATATTGAATGGATAAACATTGGTGTCACTCACTCTCTGTGAAAAAGAAAAATCAAAGCATATATAATAGCCACATTTTGCTTTGATCTTAGCTTTTCTCAATTGAGAGCTCTATCCTTACTTTTAAGTTATTGTTTATAATGGCAATGACACCCTTAACTATGAAGGTTTATTATTATCAGTATGTTGGTTATAGCTTTCATTTTTTACAAATGGAAATGTTGTTCTTTCTTATGATCCAGTATCTGGGGTTCTGGCCCAGAATTCTCTCTAAATGCAGATCCATTGACCTATCTTCTTATAAGATGCTTCTTACATTCACACATGCCTTTGCGCCATCTCTTTCATTCTTTTGTGAGTGGAAAATGCCCTCTCCTCAAAACTGAGAAATGTCACTCCAGATTAGCATTAAAAGAGGATTTTCTCTGTCCTTGCATATGTTAGGGAAAAAATACTTTCTCCTCTAAATAAAATTTCTCTAAAATCACTAAGATTTCCACCATCTTTCTCTTTATTACTTAAAGGATCATCTGTATCGTGCATAAAGAAAGAAACTTATTTCACTTTCCTTAGTTCAAATGTAAGCTCCTTAGCAAATATCACATATCATAACACCCTTGCCTTACATTTTACAGTTCACAGACTGTGTTCATATCTATGGCACAATGATGATCAAGGGTCCCTCTTTCTGCAGTGTGCCCCTTTGGATACTGCTGAAGCCTGAATCGTGCTTCTTGATGCTTTATACATTGCTGCCCCATCATGTGGGACACTACTTCATTTGACTCAGGAATGTCAGCCCCCACCTCCCACCCTTACTTTCTAGCCCATCTCTTCTCTGCTGTCATTCCTGGAGATATGCCTCACTGAAGTCCCCTCTAACTTGTGATCTCACAATGCCTGGATCTTCTCAACAAAAAGTCTTCCCATCCCCCAGTCTGCACCTCTGTGGAGGCATAGTTCTGATTCATACTTAAAACATGTGGCTTCTAAGTTATGTCCTGCTTCTGCCTGTTCCTCCCTGGCTACATTACAGCTCTGCTGTCCAGGTGTCTATCCACTGTTTCATTTCCTTATTCAACAGTACAGGATGAGCCTCTACCATGTGCCACTGGCCCTAGAGAATCCATACCACCAAATCTTCCCTGCCTGCTTATTAGTCCCTCATCCTTACTCCATCCCTAAACTTCAAGTCTTACTCCAAAAATTTAGTTACACCATAAGCACTACAAATTTCTAAATGGTGATAGTTCTTTTACGTCTGTTTCTCTGACTTTGTAGAATCCAAGATAAAATTTGTAAGGGGAAAATCTACAGAAGAAAGTAGCCATTATTATCAACACAGGAGAATACTTGAGGATATTGACATGTTGGTAATGGACAGATACTAAGAAAATATTAAATATTGATAAATTATAATAGTTTGCTTACAACATGTAAAATAACTGTCAAACATAATTTCCAGATTCAAGGGAACAAGAAATACAGTTTGTTACTACATAGGAAGAAAAATGGAAATTTGATTATAATAAGTATATCCATTCAGGGGTCCTGAGCCCTAGCAATGTATTTAAATTACCTAAAGATCTTTAAAAATGTCAGTGCCCCAACCTTACAACAGATCAATTAAAACAATGCATCTGTGATGGGAAATAGGGATTAATCCTTATTTTCATTTGCACAGGTAATTAACTCAAAATGACTTTAAAAACTGCTATGTGTATAAAGGGTTAAAAGTTACCTCATTCTGATAATATGTCTTTCTAAGAACCAGCAAAAGTCATGGCACTGTTAAGGGTCTACATTTTTATTTTGAATTTCCTGAAATTTAATTTCACCCAGATGGCTACCTAATTATGTTGTTTTACTTTAGGTTGGTTGAAATGTCTCACTCATTTAAAATGTACTATGCATTTTAATTACCGTGGTGAACATAGCTTAAATATAAGCTTTTTAATCACACAGCTAGGAAAATATACAGAATTTCTTGATAATGTGAAATAACTTGACAGAAATTAAAATACTGGTTACCAATTGCAACTTTTCATATAGATTTGTATTTTTATCGGATATTAGGTCATTCAAAGCTGAGTATAAATTCTTATTTTCAAAGGAACATTCTCACTTGAGCATAGTTATGTGTTATTTTTTATATTCATCTATTTTAAGTTAAAATATATTGATTTGCAGAGGGGTTGGAATGGGTGATGCACTTTGTAGGTTAGAACTTAGTGATTTGATTCATATGTACAGTCCAAACTGTTTATAAATAAGATGGACAAAGTGCTGGGAAGGAAGGTGATGGGGGAAAAGGATGTGATCTTGTTGTAGTGAGAGGAACCATTGTATACGACACAATGTGGGGCATGACAATGATCTAAATTTGACCAGGTGACCCCATAGGCATTGTCTATATGCTGCCTGCTGACAAGTTTGGAGCATAATAGGATTGATGCATTATAAATTTGGTATGAGGTGACGTCACAGCCTGTATCATATGCATAGTAAGATTGCATGGCCTTGGAGCATACATCACAGTTTCTTAGTAATCCTTGGCAACAGAAGCAGAAGCATGCCCTTTATAGCTTGTTATTTAGTACAAGTGGCAAACTGGGAGTGTGCTTGTTGTTTTTAAAGGTCAAATGAATTGGAAAACAAATTCTAAGTCTTTAACATAGTCAAATACATTTCTATGACTTAAGCAAAAAGAAAAAAAAAACTTGAGAAATGCATAAAATATATTAAACTATACAAGTAGAGTTCTAACAAGCCTTGAATCTACTCAGCTACCTCCTGTGAAGCAATCACTGACAAGTGATTAACATGTGGTGAAATGATTTCTCACAAGCTAAGTAAAAAAATACATATCCTGGATTTTGTGGTTGTTTATTCTAATATTTAGCTACACTATAAAAGACTAGGCAATCAACCTCCGCACACTGCACAAACCAGGGGTCTCAGCTTAATCTAACCCTCATTAGACATTTGAATAACAGGTGAGGAAAGAAGTTATATAATACAAAGTTTCAAAATTCATCAATTACAGAGTTGGAACTAATCTCCCAAGTCAGCTAACTGCCAGTATAGGCAGACTCAGGATGCCTTTAAAATTTTGGATGAAGGAAATGGTCATTTGTTTAATTGTAGTACTATAGCTTTTGATTTTATGATAAATAGGTAAAAATATTTTCAGTTTCTATATAAAATATCTTGGAACTTTAAGTTATTTGAACTAAGTTCAAAAACTCAGAAATTAAAAGAGCAAGGGAATAGCTCCAACTTGTTCACTGAATTAGTTTGGATGAATGGGGTTAAGATTATAGTGTGTGAATTTCATTCTGTCTTCTGCTTCCCAATTCTATGTCAAATATCTAGTTAAAATTTACTGGAGAGAGAATAGAAATAAAATAAAATTCATTTGATATTTTTATATTTACTAGTGTGTGATATTTCTCTTACAAAAGCATTCAATGTTCATGTTTGTTTATTGAATCTTAACTACAGAGGATCATTAAATGTTTTAAAGCTGGATATTCATATCTGGAAATGCAAAATAAGCACTTAAATAATAAGGTTTAAGATAATATCTTTAGAGTACTTACAGAAGCTTTTGATGAATTTCCATCAACAAATGAGTATTATCATAATGATCGATACTTACATGTAACTCTTGAAGAAATTAAAGGTAGCCAGGATAGCTTTAGAATTTAAAGCATTTATATATTTATACTCACATTAAAATATTTAGAATCCTTCAGTGATGAATTCACTGCAGGAGAAATTAGGAAAACTATCACATTCACAATAGCTTCAAAAAACTAAAATTCTTGAGAATAAATCTAACAAAAGGATTAAAAGACCTCTACAATGAAAATTACAGAACACTAAACAAAGAAATTGAAGAAGACCTTAGAAGATGGAAAGATTTCCCATGCTTTTGGGTAGGCAGAATTAATATTATCAAAATGGCTATAGTACCAGAAGTGTTTTACAGATTTAATGCAACTCGTATTAAAATCCCAATGACATTCTTCATAGAACTAGAAAAAGCAATCATGAAATTCATTTGGAAAAATAAGAGACCCAAAATAGCCAAAGCAATCCTTAGCAAGAGGAGTGAAGCAGGAGGCATCACAATACCAGACCTTATGCAATACCATAGAGCAACAGTAACAAAAATGGCATGGTATTGGCACCAAAATAGACATGTAGACCAATGGTACAGAAGACATGGAGACAAACCCACATAAATACAATTATTCATACTAGACAAAGGTGCCAAAAACATTCATTGGAGAAAAAATAGTCTATTCAACAAATGGTGCTGATAAAACTGGAAATCCATATGTAGCAAAATGAAATGAAACCTTTATCTCTCACCCTGAACAAAAATCAAGTCAAAGTCGATCAAAGACTCAGGCACTAGAACAGAGCCTACTAGAAGAAAAAGTTGGCTCAAATTTTCATCATGTCAACTTAGGACCTGACTTCCTTAACAAGACCCCTAAAGTGCAAGAAGTAAAGTCAAGAATCAATAAATGGGATGGATTCAAACTAAAAAGCTTCTTCTCAGCAAGGGAAACAATCTATAATGTAAAGAGAGACCTACAGAATGGGAGAAAATCTTTACCACACCCACCTCAGACAGAGTGCTAATCTCCAAGATATATAAAGAACTCATAAAACCTAATACCAAAAACACAAATAACCCAATCAATAAATGGGCTAAGAAACTGAACAGACACTTCACAGAAGGAGAAATACAATTGACCAACAAACATGAAAAAATGTTCATCATCTCCAGCAATTAGAGAAATGCAAATCCAAACTACACTAAGATTTCATCTCCAGTCAGAATGGCAATTATCAACACAAGCAACAGTAATTGTTGACGAGAATGTGGGGGAAAAGGTACACTCATACATTGCTGGTGGGACTGCAAATTTGTGCAACTGCTATGGAAAGAAGTGTGGAGATTCCTAAGAAAAGTTGGAATGAAACCACCATTTGACCCAGCTATTCTACTCCTTGGTTTATACCCAAAGGACTTAAAATCATCATACTACAGTGACTCAGCCACATCAATGTTTATAGCAGCTCAATTCACAATAGCTAAAGTATAGAACCAACCTAGATGCCCTTCAAAAGATAAATGGATAAAGAAAATGTGGTATATATACACAATGGAATATTACTCAGCTTTAAAGTAGAATGGAATTATGGCATTTGCAGGTAAATGGATGGGGAGCTGGAGAATATCATGCTAAGTGAAATAAGCGAACCCTAAAAATCAAAGATAGAATGTTTTCTCTGATAAGCAGATCTGATCCATAAGGGGGTGTGTAGGGGGATGAATGGAGGAACTTTGGATTGGGCAGAGTGTGGGGGGGGGAGGATGGGGGGGAGAGTAAAGATGATGGAATGAGACAGACGTTATTACCCTATATACATGTATGCTTACACTACTGGTGTGATTCTGCACCATGTACAGCCAGAGGAATGAGGAGTTGTGCTCATTTGTGTACAATGTGTCAAAATGCATTCATTCTATTATCATGTACAAAGAACCAACAGCAAAAACAAACAAAAAAATTACATAGTATCCAAATGATTGTCTGAAAATTATTGTTTTTCTTAAAACTACATTATCCACTAACACTTGAAGTGAAAGAAATTATAAAAGCAATTTATTTCTAGGGATTTCTGACATTTAACAGAACCCCTTTATCTATTGAATTTCAAGTTAATGCCTACTGTACACATTTCTTTGAATTGCTTTGATTAAGGAAGATTTCCAATAGCACCTTCGTCTTCTCCATGCTCAATAACATTTCTGTCCTCCCAGAAAAACATTCCTAATCCTTTCAGAGTTAAGTATGAAAACAACTGATGCAGGCCAGCCCTCTTATTTTGCAGATGAGAAAACTCAAGCCCAATGTTATCAAAGATGGTGAATTAGGGCTTGAGAGAAAAAAAGAATACTCAAGTGCAGTGAAGAAAGAAACTTAGCCAGCTGTGACAGGACACTCCTGTAATCCCTGCATCTTGGGTGACTGAGCCAGGAAGATTGTAAGTTCAAGGCCAGTCTCAGCAATTTAACAAAAAATATATAAAAAGGGATGGGGATGTGGCTAAATGAGTTCAATCTCTAGTGAAAAAAAGGAAAACAGGGAGGGTGTATCCTTGCCCAAAGAGAAGTGTGGTCTTTCCCTTTGGTTCCTAGGAGGTAATCTCTACGTTCTCAGAATGTCACCTGCCCAAGAAGATCATCTTTGCTTACCTGGGTGCCTTGAGATATGCAGAGTGATTTATGGTGGAGGGTCTTAAGCCATTTGCAAGCTTAACAATGGTAGGGGCTGGAGGCTAAGGCCAGTCACAAAGTGTATATAATAAATTTTATCTATGAGTATAATGGCTTTCCTGAGTTCTTTGAATCTTTCTAGCCAATTATTTCCCCTGAAGGTGTCATGGGGACCTGAGCACTATATGCAGTCAGTATCTTGAGTTCTTTGATTTCTTTCTCTTTTTATATAATATGCATAACCCACACAGTGCATGTTCTATTTAGCCCAATGAAGGATAGCCATTATGCACAGCAGCTCTATATCTTCCTCCTCTTCTTTAATGGCTAGGAGGGCAGAGGAGACGTATAGGTATTTAAAATATATTATATTCCCATTATTAATAAACTATTATAGATTAAGAATCATAAATACAAAGCAATTATAGGGGCTAGTGATATAGTTCAGTTTGTAGAGTGTTTGCCTCACATGCACAAGGCCCTGGGTTCAATCCCCAGCACCACAAAAAAAGATCCCCATGAATAACTTAGGATTTTTAAATGTATTTTATTTCTTTAAATATTTTCACTTTTCACCTACTTATATCACAAATCCTTGTGGGACAAAAGTGGTATTATAGCCATTTGTACTGTAAGACCTAAAATTTCAAGTACCACTTATATATTTGAGCCTCCCAGGTCCCTATAAGGCTAACCTGTGTTCCCATCTCCCTGGATATGTCCTAACCCAGAGAAGAAAGATTCCATGTTCAGTTTGGTCTCTTGTCAGTTGGACCGACTGTAACCTGTCTGGTCTTCAATTGTTTCTCAGCCACCTAACCAGACAGCCACCCACAATATTTTTCAAACAAGCCTATCACATCATAAGATCCAAGAAACACTGCAATCTCCTGTTACTTACTGACAGGGCTTCACACAGCCCTTTCTGGTTCATGCTACACTTGAGCAAAACCCTTCATGCACCATGCATGGCATAAGGTGTGTTCTTTTGAATGTGAGTATATGTGACTACTATACTGCTGCTGATCTTTTCTGTTCATGGTTGGGTGTCACATGCGTGACCATCTTGTATCATTTCTGGTAGAAGATTCCCTTCATCACCAGTATGGTGAATAGGAGGCATCAGAACACCATTGTAAAGATGAGCTGAACCCGTCTTTCATACCATGCACATATATAGCAAGAATTTCTAATCACATAGTTACTTAATCATGAACGTTTCTCTACCCACTCAGTACAGTTTGCCATTTCAGCAGTATGGCACCCAAGATGGAATAACTTGGGAGAGCTTAGAGTTTAAAAGAGTAAATAAGGAAGAAGTTTTTCATGGCCAGGACCAAGGTTGAAGACTCATATTAGCACAATAGCGTCAGTTTTCTTCTTTTAGTCCGAAAGATTGCACGGACTTCCTTGACAACCATGGTAGCAATAGGCTCAGAAAATAGATTCATTTTAGTCAATGCCAATGTTTTATGGAACAGGGTCTGGAACAGTTTCTTGTAGGTCTTTTAACTTTTGCTCATCAGCATGGTCTACATAGCTACAATGGTGTTCTAAAGGGGGCCACTGAGTGCTCAAGTGTGATTGCACTGTGTGGTCTCAGGGCAGGAAAAGGATGGAATCTCTTAGGGGGTGTTTTGGGACACTAATTTCTAGGATTTAATTACAGCTTACTGTGAGCCCAATGGATCTGTTTTGGGAAGTACTTACATAGCATCTTTACAAACTAATGAAGTACTTGCTCGAAGTTGTGCAGCTTCCTTTTAAGGGTGAGAAGATAAGAAAATCCAGGTTCTATTTTGAGGATTGCAGAGAACTGAAAATAGAGCAAATTTTCTATTCAGACAACTCGAGGATCACAGTTACTTCTGCCTTATTACAGTACTGCATCTTTGTGAAAGTTACTTTATTCCCTTAATTTCTTTATCTGAAAATTAAGAATAATTCTTTTGGGAACAAGCACAACATATTTGTTACTTTGGTCATACTTCAGCCTCTATCATTTTAAAAATTTGCATTTGTAAGTATGGAATTCAATTATCAGGCAAATAAATTTAAAACAACTTAGGTTTTATATATGTCCTCCAGAATAATATCTAGATATAATATTATAGCAAATAGAACCATGTGCCATTAAAAAAATTAGGAAATTTTTATTGAATAAGAAAAAGAATAAGAAAATAATCATATTCACCTACAAGGCAAAGTGCTTATAACTAAAAGTTGCTTATTTTGTTTTGTACAGAACTTCTATTACTATTCTTTAATTTTATATAGAATAATTTCCCTATTTGGCTATTCCTGGGAAAATGCACATGACTTTGCCTAAACTATGGCAAAATAATGTAACTTTACTCTTGTTTCTGATAATCATCTGCAGAAGCAGTGGAAATCCGCAAACGGAATACTTTTACAGCCTAAGGTTGTGACAGACGGGGAGGCAGTTTGAAACATCCTTTCCAGAGCACAACTTGTCTGGTGAAATAAGAACATTTAACATAAAGCAAAAGCATGCTTTCCAGAGAAAGGAAATTTGGGGCCAAATTTTCACTATATAAGATTTTCAAGAGGAACCTTGAGAAGTGAAGTGTGAGATACAATTTAATTCTCCGTTAGGGCTTCAGTCAAAAAGACCAAAAACTCAAATTCAGACCTTTATCAAATTTTCTTCCTTTTAATTTCTGACATAAGGTAAACACAATCACCTTTTCTTGGTACACATTCAATTCTGACATATAAATCTCACAATTGATATAATTATTTTCTCTCAATTTTACATGCAGAAAATAAAAATAGTATAAACAGTCTTTAACAAATATACCCATAAATGAAAGAGTTCATATTTTCAAATTTGTGGCAGACAAGCCTGGGAGATGAACCTTTTTGTTTGCTTTATTCACCGTCATATTGTCTGTGGACAGAGAGAATGCAAACCACCAGAGTTGATTTGGGTTTCAGCATAATATAGGCTGAGTGAACACAGGTAAAAACAGTTTTATTTTTCCATTATAAGTTTATGACTCTCAAAATCCAAAAGCTTTGTTATAAATTGTTTGCCTTTGAATTTTCAGATTCCAGTTTAAGTTCATCTGTGTTTGAGTAATTTGCATGCAAAACTACTCAAAATGTCATTTTGAAAATTGCTGGGGAAATTTCTGGACCTTTTTCATAAATCTGTATGATTATTTTCTATGCCCAAATACCCATAAATAAATACTGTTTACCAAATATCTTCATGCATTAGTACACATAACAAGCTTTTGTTTTTCTCTTTCAAAAGGTGAAAACTTTTAAACACCACAATGTTTCGTGTCAATGGAAGAAATCTCCCTTATGTTCATCAGTACCCCAAGCCTCCAGCAGCTACACAACAAAAAGTTTCTTGAATATTCTATCAGAAAAACTTGTGTGCATATAAGTGTTCTTCTTTGTGTATTTTTCATCTTTGAAAATTAGAGGATACTCTGTGGTTTTTTAAAATTAATAATTTGATAGACGTGAACAAATGTTTTCAAAGAGGGTGTACCAACACCTCAACAGCAGCTTCTCATTCCTCTACCCTGTAGCAGTTTATTTTGAAACATTTTTATACTTGTCAATTTGGTTGATAAAATATTTTAAAGCCTTATTAATTTAATTATGAGTGAAAATCGGGATCACCCTACCAACATATAAACTGTATTTATTTTTTAATTACTTTTTTTCTATCAGCCTGATCATGTTTTATTAGGTATGTGTTCTTTATATATTAAAATAATTAAATATTTGCTTAACTGTTTATATTACATTCTATAAGCATTGTATGGCTTTTTTTGCAAGGTTTGTCAAATATTTGATAATCATAAGTTGTATATTTCCATTTATAAAGAGTTTTAACCTTTTCCCTTATGCCTGTTTCATTTTGTTTCTTGGTGACCTACATACTGACCTTTACACAATGTCCAGTTTCTCTCCAGCAAGAACCCTCTTCTGAGGTCAAATGGCATAACTAACTGACAGCTGGACTTTTTTACCCATTTACACTTAATATATCACCAACACTCATACACTATCTTTCTCTTAACCATCTTCCTCCTCCTATATTGTCTCTTTTGTGCTGGTCATAATGTCAGAAAGTGGTCACTTAAGCCAGAAACTAGGAATCACTCTAGAGCATTCTACATTCAGCCTGTGCACACACACACACACACACACACACACCTCTGAACAAAATGCCCCCCAAAATAGGTCTCCAATAAGTATTTGTGGAATGAATGTAAACCCAAATGATACTGCCTTATTTCAGACTGTTGTTATCTTCTATCTAGACATTACAATATATTCTTTTACAACAGACCTGCCTCCAGTTTAATCTGCCCCCCACGTATTCTCTGTGCTCCTTCCAAAGACACGGTACTGCAAAACAAATGCGGTTACCATTACTACTTGTCTTATCTACAGGAAAGACCAAACTCTTCACTTGACTCATGATACACAGCAGAAGGTGCCCTAAGAGACCAAGAACCAGTATTACTTTGTTCTACAATGCATGCTATACCCATTTCCTACAGTGGTTTTCATTTCATTTAAATGTAAATACATTGACTATAAAAGACATGTCTAACACATCAATTCTCAATAACCACATATTGTGTTAATAAGAACATTACTGATTTCTCATCTTCTGTAAAGACCCGTATTCAATGTATTTTCTCTGTGAGAGTGTTTTTGGTTCACTAAAGTTCTCATTGCTTTCCAAGGACAACCACTATGATAGTAGCGAGCTGGTAGAGTCCATCAGACATGATCTTCCTCAATTCCTACTGTCATACTCCAAACATGTTCAATGCAGCTCTTCCTTTAGTCTCACGTGCAGGTCCATTGCACCGATGTGCTTCACATTCTATGGTATCTTCCCAGATCACACTGATTTTGATTTTGATTTTCATCTTCATTACATACATTGCTGTTGGCTCACCAGCCAGCATATTATCGGCCAGTTGCTTCTCATCTCTAGAAAACCAACAACTATCTCCTAACTTTGTCTCTTTAAATACTGTGTATACTCTTGCTTCTCTTACTTCTCCAAATGTCTCAAAATAATGCATTCTACTATCTTTGCTTCCTCACCCCCCAATGTTCAAGTTCAGAGCTGCTAAAACCTCAGTATGCTGTTTGTTTACCAATCCCAAAGACAGAACTTGGAGGACTCAACAAAAGGGGTCTGGACATTTTATTACTCACCCAATGGGGGCATTAGGCCAGGACAAAATGAAGGACTCTGTCATGCCTACAGACAGGGGGAATATTTACAGGATCATCCACATGCCAAACACACAGTTGGATTTCTTCAGATATTTTATTAGAACATGACTTTACTTCACAACCAATGTCACTCTCCTTGGACTAATGGCATCAGATCTGGCTTTTGCTGCCGCCACTATTCTGCCTCCCCCACACCACTTTACAACCTAGATTACTAGCCTGTGAACTTCCTAGTCAGTCATTGGTCCAGATTGTTAGTAGCCCATGAAATTCCACTACTTAAGAATAGCTCCCCCACCATTTTTTTCTCTCTCTCTCTCACTCTCACTCACTTTTTTTTCTCTCTCTCTTTCTCTCTCTCACTCTTACTCTCACTCTCACTCACTTACTCTTATTCTCACTTTCTCTCTCTCTCTCTCTCTCTCTCTCTCTCACCCATCAGGGCACACACTGTGCCTGTCTGCTTAATAAAATTTCTTGCATGAATCCTATACAAAACTCAACTCAAAATGGATCAAGGACCTAGAAATTAGACCAGAGACCCTGCACCTAATAGAAGAGAAAATAGGTCCAAATCTTCATCACGTTGGCCTAGGACCAGATTTCCTTAACATGACTCCCAAAGCGCAAGAAATAAAAGCAGAAATCAATGATTGGGATAGAGTCAAACTAAAAAGCTTTCTCTCAGCAAAGGAAACAATCAGCAATGTGAAGACAGAGCCTTCAGAGTGGGAGAAAATCTTTGCCACACACACTTCAGATAAAGCACTGATCTCCAGAATCTACAAAGTGCTCAAAAATCTTTACCAAAAATACTAATAACCCAATCAATAAATGGGCCAAGGAAATGAACAGACACTTTACAGAGGAAGATCTACAAGCAATCAACAGATTTATGAAAAAATGTTCAACATCCCTTGTTATAGGATAAATACAGATCAAAACCACCTTAAGATTTCATCTTACCCCAATTAGAATGTCTTTTATTAAGAATACAGGCAACAACAGGTGTTGGCGAGAATGTGGGGAAAAGGATACACTCATACATTGCTGGTGGGAGTGCAAGTTGGTGCAGCCACTCTGGAAAGCAGTGTGGAGGTTCCTTAGAAAACTTGGAATGGATCCACCATTTGACCCTACTATTCCACTCCTTGGCCTATACCCAAAGGACTTAAAATCAGATTACTACAGTGATCCAGCCACATCAATGTTCATAGCTACTCAATTTACAATAGCTAAATTGTGGAACCAACCTAGATGTCCTTCAATAGATGAATGGATAAAGAAACTGTGGAATATTACTCAGCCATAAAGAAGAATAAAATTATGGCATTTGTAGGTAAATGGATGATGTTGGAGACTATTATGCTAAGTGAGATTAGCCAATCCCAAAAATCCAAAGGCCAAATGGTCTCTCTAATAAGTGAATGATGATGCATAATGTGGGGTGGAATGATTGCAAGAATGGAGAAAGGATAGAGAGCATAGAGGGAAGGGAGGGGTGGGGTTGAGGTTGGGGGTAAGAATAATAACAGTATGTATGACAGACATCATTGCCCAGTGTACATGTATGAATGCACAGATGAGGTGACTCTACTTTGTGTACAACCAGAAAAACAATAGCTGTACTCTATTTGTGTTCAATGAATCAAAAAATTAAATTAAAAAAAAACCTCTTGCATGAGTTTCCATGTCCAGAGTGGTTTTTCTGGGTGCATTCATGGACCGTGCTTAAAGATTGGAGACAAGGGAGGTGAGCAGCTTGCCTCCTCCCTACCCTCCCTAACCCATTCTTCTTAGCTCACCTTCAGGAAAAGGAGGCATTCCTAGGCACCATGTTAAACCCAACACCCACTCTCTCCCCAGCTGTCTAAAACTTTGACTTGTGTCTCAAGAATAATATTGAAATCGATTAAACCATGAGAGCTAATGATACATCAATTGGTCAATTTTTGTTGTCATCAAATTGAAAATATTAGTTCAACTGAAAATGATGAGCTGGTTAAATTCTCTGTGACTTTGACTGTGGTGACCCCACATAACATTCCCTCCACAGGAACACTTATTGTTCTTCCCACAGGAGTCCTTCTCCCTCCACTACTCCTTGCATGTTGTGTTTTCTCATGGATAATTTCCTTCCTGTTTTCTTTCCCTGCATGTGCCGTCCTGGGGATTCCATCCACTTCTTCATTTCAATCACCACCTATATTTCATGATTCTGAATCTCACAGTCTGCTCATTGGTCCACTGCCTACTGAGTATCCATCCAATCTCACATTTAGAACCTCCATTTACAGAATGAAATATTCTATCTTCAACTGGTCCTTTTCATTTATCTGGCACCATTACCCACCCTAACTTAACCCTTCAAATTTAATAATTCCCACTACCCGATAGATGAACAAAATCGCTTCCTAAATATTTTCCAGTCATCTCTCCTGTTATCATCTTTAGAACTTGGTCTAACCTCTTGTTATAATTATTCATCTAAAGAGCCCCTGATCAGTCAGTCTTCTATCTCCTGCATGCTAGCAGAAAAAGTGGCTTTTCTAAAATATATGATGACATCTCTTCTACTCTTAAGAACTTTCTGTACCTCGATATTTCTACCGATTAGATCTCTCAGGTGACATATCTCTACTCCATAAGCTGGGCTCTCTAGATCTCTCCTAGATCTCTCTAGATCTAGCCTATTTGCCACACTCTCCTTTATAATTAACCTGCCAGTGAAATGGACATGGCTTCCTCCCATGTGAATTGTTTTTGTGTCTTTGCTCTTGTTCCTGCTTACTCTATGCCTTGAAATTTCTTTCTCTTTCTCTTCCTTCAGGCATCACTGAGAACATTGTTTTACTGCTTCCTATGAGTGGATACCAGCATTATTACATTATATTTTAACTTTTGAATTGTTTACCATCTCACTTTCTAGATTCTAAGCTTCTAAGTGTCTGGGATTGTGTCTTGTACCACAAAGCCCACATCAGTAGCTGAGAACACTAGATACTTAAGTGTTGACTTAAAAATGGGATGAATGAATGTTGGGAAGACAACATGTTTAAGACAAAAAACCTTATGAACCAGGGAGTTTGTAGCCAATAATAAGGCTTTAAACAGTAAATTATACATTTTAGGTGATTCTTAGTGCTGTTTTTTTTTCTTTATAAATTTCTTTACCATTTTATTTTTCTTACATAATGAGGTAAATGAATAAAGACATTATTCCTGTTTTGGGTTAGTTATTTCACACATAGAAGTCAGGAAAATAGAGTTCAGTAGCTATTAAAATATATTGAATCTTACATGTATATTTCTTATATGTATATTTCTTAAGCAAATAATTAAATTACAGGGTAAATCTCATATCACATTATTTTATTTTGTGAAAAATTTTACATTTTTCAACATTTTAGGGGAAAACCCTTTGTTGTGATTATGATTAAGTTTCATGCAAAGATATTTTAATGTTTCTGGACAGTTAAAGAAGCTGCTTCTATTTCAGTTACTTTAGGAAAAGGTAGGGCAAATTGCATAACCCAAGAGATTAATCTTGAGTGCCAGGATAGATTAACATTGAGGGGAGATTCACTCCATGAAACAAATATAGCTGGAGACTTTAAGAAAGGAATCATGACTCCAAATGTGAGCTGGTGAGGGAATTCTGCTATGGGAAAAAAGACGTCAGATAAAAAAGGCATTTAGCAATACAGGTTGGGATCTGCAGAGAATGTTCCCACTGTCCCTTTGAAGATAGACCCAGGTTGAGAAAGGCTTTTGCCAAGAATACCACAAAAGGGAACCCATCTTGGTACTTTATACCTAACAGGTTCTGATGTATGTGCAGGTAAGTTCATTCATACCTAGCACTGGAAATGACACTGGTTAATAAATTAAGGAATGGAGCTCATACAAACATGGAAAAAAATTAACGTAATATGTTCTCAAAACAAGGTCTTTGCTAGCATTCGGATTCTTTATCCTTCTCCATCTTATGGTACATGTATCAAATAAGAAAATTCATATTTATAAGTTATTTAGGTAAATTTATAGCTATGACTGCACAATTTCCAATAGCTAATGAAATTAAATTCCTTCACTGTTTCAGAAACTTAAGGAAAATAAAGTCTTGTTCTGCAGCTATAGGGAACATCAGGACCACATTTGCTCCAAATATACAGGGCTATTTCCTGAAGAAAATCCAAGTTAACAAAGTCTTGTAAAAAAAAAAAAAAAACTTATCCAAGAAGAACCAAGGTGTTACAAGGCATTGGTTAATAAATTAATAGTGCTATTGTTATAGTTTGGATATGAGATGTCCATCAAAAGCTCCTGTATTAATGCAGGAATATTCAGAGACAAAATGATTGGATTATGAGAGCTAGAACTTAGTGGGTCCATACTAGTTTACATGGGTGGTAACTGTAGGCAAGTGGGGCATGACTGGGGGCAGTGGGTCACTAGGGGCATCCCCTGGGACAGTGCATCTTCCTTGAGCCACTTCCATGCTCTTCTCTATTCCCATTCCCATTCCCTGCTGCAAAGAGGTGAGCAGTTTTCCTCCAGGTTACCCTTCCACAATGCTGTTCACTTCACCTCCGGCCCAGGGCAATAGAGTTAGTTGAGCACCATCTGAACCTCTGAAACCATGAGCCAGAATAAACTTCCTCCTCTAAGTTGTTCCTGTCAGGTATTTTGGTCACAGCAACAAAAAGTTGACCAACACAAGTGCCAAGTGTCAAATCTAAAGGGCAATTAAAAAAATTGTTGAACAGTTTGTAGGTCTGTGAAGATAGTGGTCACCATTTAGCCTCAAGTCTGGCGTAATACCTGAAACACAGTAAGAATTCAGACCTCTGCTGGTTGAATAAATGAATAGATTAACAAATGAGTGTATCTGCATGATAATGGAAGAAACTCTCAGGAAGAGGAGTTATTAAGGGCTGGGGACCCAAAAGAGTCAATGCTGAGGGTGGTTCCCTAGTGGGGGCATAAAGAGATACTTAGAGCTTTCATTTAAGATCAGACACAATATATGTTGCTGGGTTGGTCATTCCAAGTTGAAGGCTCTGTACGGGAGAAAATGAAAATCGTTTTGAAGAAGGACAGAAGACGTAAGGATAGGTAGAAAGGAGATTTGTGAGATTTCAAAAAAAAAAAGAGAGGCCATATGTTAAAGAATTTAAATCCCTATTTAAATTCTGCCACGTACTATGTTCACTATTGGATCGATTATTATACCTTATCCACAGGTCCATAAATAACCTCTTCTTGGCTTGGATCTGAAGGAAAACAAGCATTTGTTCAACAAATAAGTATTTCTGTGATTCATATTTTTAGAATCTGATCACTCCATCCACATACCACACTCTTGATCAAAGTTTCAATGTTACACCAATATGGTACACCAGTGTGATACCATTTAAATTCATAAATGATGAAATGATTCTGAATTATGAAACCTTCTGATAGGGAAACTAATGAAAATTTTTCATCAATAACAAAAAAGAAAATAATTCCTAGTAGGTAATGATTAACATGTCTAGTTGCCAATACAAAGAGAATTAGCAATACCCTCTTAGATCATGTCTCTATAGTATAATTTTGCATATATAAAGTGTAGGCTCTCCAATTTCCACACTGACCTGTCTGTTAGTCTTTACATTTCTTGTTTTCTCTAAATAAAATCAATCTGTCTCCCTTTGACCCATCCTTAAATTTCTTTCTGGCTTGAGTTGAAGTCCATCTCATTTTTGGAGATCTACATAGGTCCCCCCATCCAGGTGACAGTTTTTGCCAATGAAGAATTATTGACTAAAATAATAAAATAAATAATAATAAAATCATGTTTTCCTTAACACTTTAGATTTAACACTTGTAGTTTGTAATGGTTTTCAAAATGATCCATTGTTAGATATTATATCGTGGCAAGCCTATGTTTCTTTGTCAGAATATTTAACTAATATCCCTATAATCAATTTATAAAATTTGTGAGTATTCAAAGCAGTTTTAAAGTTTGCAGTGAGATACTTAATTGAATAATGCTGCAAATATAAGTATTAAAAATGCTCCCTGTAGTAGTTGTTTTCTATGACCAGAGGGGTGTATTTTAATAAGATGTTTTGAGAATAAGCTTTATTTCCCTTTACAAAGAACAAACACTCATTATGAGAAACTGGGAAATACAGAACAAAAAAGAAGGAGGAGAATGAGGAGGAGAGGGAGGAGAAGAAGAGAAGAATGGAACACTGCCTTGCATCCCCTTGAACCGCAGTTGACTTAACCGTAGCTCAGTCGACAGCTCCATTCAAGCTCTGGCTTACCTGTAATCCTTGACCTCATCCTTCAGGCATCCATGATTTTTTCCCCCTTTGGAAAAAAGGGGGAAAAACCCCCTACTAGGACTTTGGCCCTAGTATTTCTACAATAGTGCAAGAACCCACTCAGCCCTTGAGTAACTGTGACCCAGAAGCATAGAAGAGTTCATATCCCTGTAGTTAACTCTCAACCAAAGAGGGGTGGGAGTCAGTGGGTAAGTATTCAGCCTCCATGAGGGTCAGGGAATGCAGCACCCCTGGCCACAGCAGTGTCCTTTTGGCTTTTCCGTCTTTTCTGCCTCACTCTCCCATCACTTCTGGTTTCACCTCCAAAAGGTGAAATCTTTTGACTCCAAGTCCTTTTCTCAGTTTGTGTTTTTAAAAGAAACCATACTAGGAGATTCCTCAAAAAACTTGGAATGGACCCACCATTTGACCCAGTCATCTCACTCCTTGGTTTATACCCAAAGGTCTTAAAATCAGTGAAGTATAGGGATGCAGCCACATCTATGTTCATAGCTGCTCAATTCACAATAGCTGGATTGTGGAACCAACCTAGATGCCCTTCAATTGAAGAATGAATAAAGAAACTGTGGCATATATATACAATGGAATATTACTCAGCCATAAAGAAGAATAATATGGCATTTGCTGATAAATGGGTGGAGTTGGAGAATATCATGCTAAGTGAAATAAGCCAAGCCCAAAAAACCAAAGGCCAAATGTTTTCTCTGATCAGTGGATGCTGATATATAATGGGGGGCAGGGGGCGATTATAGGGGGGATAAGAAAAGAATGGAGGAAGTATGAATGGTGTAGAGGAAAATGGGATGGGAGGGGTGGGGGAAGGAAAAACAGTAGACTGAGACAGACAGTATTACCATATGTATATGTAAGATTATTGTAAAAAAAAGATATATTCCCTGCTGTATAATTATATCAAAATGGGTTATACTGTCATGTATAATTAAAAAGAACCAATAAAATAAAAAATAGAAAAAAAGAATCCATACTAATATGTATTGTAACAAAAAATACAGCGATGTTTACAAGACCTAGAGAAAACCAACCCTAACATTGTAGTTGTCCACTTCCAACTGAATTTTTTTTTAACAGAATAATATGATATGTTTGGAAATAATTTGAACATTACCAAATTATGCACAGTAAGTGATGAAATTTTCTTCCCCTTGTCTACGAACCCCATCTTCAATTACTTTCTCTCCTTAGCAGTTAAGTCCCATTAAAGTCTGAAATAAATTGTTTCTGTCAACATCATGCCCTTTCATATATACAAAATATATAGCATGTATGAATTCTATCTTTATTTCTTTAATCATTATTTATTTATTTAATTACTTATTCATTTTGTACCAGGGTTTGAACCCAGGGGTATTTAATCATTGAACTACATCTCAGCTCTTTTTTTTTTTTTTTAAGTTTGAAACAGGACCTTGCTGACTTGCTCAGGCTGTGCCAAGTTGCTGAAGCTGGCTTTGAATTTGTGATCCTCCTGCCTCAGTCCTCCTAGCCAGTGGAATAACAGGCATGCACCACCCGACCCAACACATTCTATCTTTCTTTACAATTGCATCTTTCAAAAGATACAGTTATCAGTTGTGTTATTTTATAAATCGTATATAATTGATCCTTTGATTACCACTTTCACTCTTGGTATTTCTTCAGTAATTGAGACTAAATAAATAAGTCACAACTGAATTATATAAAATCTTACACTTCAGAAATGTTAAGTGAAAATGAAGTAAGCAACCTGTTTTGAGTGTTCAGAATCTATATCAGGGACTGAGAGCAATAGTCACTTCACACACCCGGGATGGGCTGACTTAGGCGGAGGCGAGTGGGAGACCTTGCTCTCAGTGCACACTGGAGACACTGAGGTCTCTCGGCTTGGAGCTGTGGTGGTAGGATGGCTGTGCTTTACCTGTGTGTCTTCTTTCTCCAGGGATTCCCTGTGTGAATCCTCATTCTGTTGGTTATGCTGCCTCCAATTGGATAGACACTTGGTCACAAAATTGCATGAGCTATAGAAAATGCTAAATAACCAAAACACTTTTAATTTCTGCTATACCTGAATCTCTCTCCATGTATCATTAGTATTGCACTGTTACATATTGTCTCTATTATCAGGTATACCTTTTGACTTTTCATATGCCCTTTTCCATTAACTTCTACCAGAGACAGCAACCAATGTAAAATAAACAGCAAGATATATTCCTCATGCCCAGTATCCAAACACTCACAGCAGAGCTTCTTTGAAATATCCATAAAGTTTTGTGGGATGGAGTTGCCTTGCTTACTCCTGTTAGGTACTTGCAAAGAAGCATGTGGGGTAATCCAGGTCCTGTTACTTCCGCATGAAGACAAGGTCTTCTATCTCATCTTTTGTGGTTATTTTTCTCCTGTGAAATCTAGATCATGATGCAGAGTGCATCGTTCTCTTGCTCCAGTGGGAAAGCAGTTTGTAGTGATACTTCTCAGGTCAGTCAACCCATTTTGAAAGAAGTGCACCACTTCTCCCTTCTCCTTCTGTCAAATGTGCCTAAAAGCAGCAGCAGCTGCTAAAACCCAGAGAAGGCATCCAGTGGTTTTGACCAGTGTGTGGCCTGCCATCGTGACTACCTGTCTTGGCTGTCCTGGATTTCCTATTTGCTGATTGTATCAGAAGACTGAGGCTGCATCACAGCATCCTGGCTCAGAGCAAGGAAGGAGAAAAGGTGGAACCCTTGCACGACATAATTTAGACATCTAAGATTCAGAGTTAATGCAAACATCCATAAGACTATCTTCACTTTAGACATCAGCTGCAAGCTCAGGGATTTCGAGGCCACCCACACTATTGATCGACTGACTACAAAGTTACAGTCTCCCACTACCACTACTTCATTTTCCTGGTTTGTTGGAATAAGGGATAGAACTCCGGAAATCACTATACTTGCAATCACACTTTTATTGCAGCAACGAAGGACAAAATAAGACTTGTCAAAAGAAGAGATGTAAAGGGTTAGGTATGAGATCATCCCAAAAGACAAACTCCTATCCACTGACGATGTCACCAGGATGGCGCCTGCTTCTGATACTGGACTGTGTCCCCCACAGGAGCCTCACCTGAACTTGGTATCTAGAGTTTTTTTGGGATTTCATTGCATCCTTGACTACATCACTGGCTGTAAGTTTAAACTCAAGTCTCCAGCCCTCTTTCCCTCCCTGGAATTCAGGATGATGTCAAGTGGCACAAAGTTCCAACACTTTAATCACCTTGTTGGTCTTTCTGGCCCAGCCAGACCCCATTCTGAACTATTCCCTTAACCTAAATTTAGGTGTGATACACCAGGAGTAGCAGAGGCATTTCTGTCGCTCAGGAAATTTTCAGGATTAGAAACTCCCTCCCAGAAACTGTGGATAAAGACTGGCCAAATTGTTTATTACACAAAGCCTTGGCATACATGACCCAGTATATAAAGATATGCTTCTAGTATTTGATCCCTAAAACAAACAAGCAAACAAGACACAACAGTATGAGCAGAGAAGCAGAGCTATTCTTTGGAAAGCCAGAGAAGAAGCATATAGAAATATCCATTCATAATTTTCACGTCAGAGTAACACCATCCAGGGATTTAATACAAGTGCAAAAATATAATAATGAAAGGAAAATAAAACATAAAGGGTGAGCAAAAAATGTGAGAATAATGAGATGTGAAACCCTGTTCTGTCTTAATTTTCCATTTCTGTGAAATATGCAAACACTTCTTTCTACTAACTCAACTTCCTCATCTCTAAAATAGAAATGAGATAAACTAAAGGACTATTGTAAACTATATATAATCAGTAAATGAGAGTGAAATTCAGGTGAGAGGTAAACATCTCATCAAGGTAGAATCTGCTTCTCAGTGCAAAATCTCTACTCCCCCAGTTGTCGAGATTCAGATCCTTGATCATCATCACAGGACTTCTCTTCTTCTCCACCTCCATATCCATCTATTCTAAAAACTGTGGCTTTTTAAAAAAAATTGTTTTAATTAGTGATACATGACAGTAGAATGCACTTTGATACATCACATATAATGGAGTATAATTTCTCATTCTTCTGGTTATGCTTGATGTAGAATCTCACCAGTTATGTACACGGGATAACCACGTCTGACTCATCTATTATCTTTCCTACCCCCACACCCCTTCCCTTCCCTTCAATCCCCTTTACCTAATTTAAAGTAACTCTGTTCTTCCGTAGTGCCACCTCCAGTTGTGAATTAACATCTGCATATCAGGGAAAACAATCAGTTTTTTGTTTGGGGGATTGGCTTATTTCACTTAGCATGATATTCTCCTGCTCCATCCATTTACCAGAAAATGCCATAATTTCATTCTTCTTTAAGGCTGAGTAATGAAAAAAACATATACATGAAGTGATATATGTAGTGATATATATAATGAAATGAAAATATATATGAAGTGATATATATAGTGATATATATAATGAAAATATATATTAAGTGATATAAAGTGATATGTAATATATACATATATAAAGTGATATGTAATATATATATAAAGTGATATATATGTATACATATACATATATATATATCATTTTCTTTATCCATTCATCTGTTGAAGGGCACTTATATTGGTTCCATAGTTTAGTAATTGTGAATAAGGCTGCTATAAACATTGATGTGACTGCATCAATGTAATTTGATGATTTTAAATCCTTTGGTTATAAACCAAGTAGTGGGATAGCTGGGTCAAATGGTGGTTCCATTCCAAGTTTTCTGAGGAATTCCATACAGCTTTCCAGAGTAGTTGCACCAATTTGTAACCCCACCAGCAATGTGTGAGTGTATCTTTTCCCCCACATCATCACCAACACTTATTGTTGCTTGTATTCTTGATAATTGCCATTTTGATTAGAGTGAGGTGAAATCTTAGAGTAGTTTTGATTTGTATTTCTCTAATTGCTAGAGATGGTGACCATTTTTTCATTTATTTATTGATTGATTGTATATCTTCTTCTTTAAAGTGTCCAGTTCTGTAGCCCATTTATTGATTAGATTATTTGATTTTTGCTATTAAGTTTTTTGAGTTCTTTAGATATCCTGGAGATTAGTGCTCTATCTGAGGTGTGTGTGGTAAAAGATTTTCTCCCATTCTGTAGACTTTCTCTTCACATTATTAATTGCTTCTTCTGCTGAGAAGAAGCCTTTTAGTTTGAATACACCTCATATACCGATTCTTGATTTTACTTCTTGTCTTTTAGGAGTCTTGTTAAGGAAGTCAGATCCTAAGTCAACATGGTGAAGATTTGGTCTTATTTTTCTTCTGTTAGGCTCAGGGCCTCTGTTCTAGTGCCTAAGTCTTTGATCCACTTTGAGTTGAATTTCAAGCAGGGTGAGAGAGGTTTAATTTCATGTTGTTATATGTGGATTTATCATTTTCCCGCACCATTTATTGAATAGGTTATATTTTCTCCAATGAATGTTTCAGGTGCCTTTGTCTACAATGAGATAGCTGTATTTATGTGGGTTTGTCTCTGTGTCTTCTATTTTGTACCATTAGTCTACATGTCTGCTTTTGGTGCTAATACCATGCTGTTTTTGTTATGACTTTTAGTATAGTTTAAGGTGTGGTATTGTGATGCCTCTTGCTTCACTCTTCTTGCTAAGGATTGCTTTGGCTATTCTAGCAGACTCACACCAAGACACATCATAATGAGAATGACTAACAACAGAGAATAAAGATAAAATCTTAAAGGCCATGAGAAAAAAAAAAATATGTGTAGTGGGAAACTAATTCAGATCTCAACTGATTTCTCAACACAGACCCTCAAAGCTAGGAGGTCCTAGAATAATATATTTCAGGCTCTGGAAGAAAAATTAAGTTGCAGATTTGAAGATGAAACACAAAGCATGTAGAAGAATTCACAACTAGAAAGCCTTCACCATAGAACATGTTTAACAAAATATTCCATGAGGATGAAGTGAGAAAAAAAGTGAAAAACATCAAAGAAAGGAACAATGCTAAAGGAATACTCAAAGGAGAAACTAAGTCAAATTAAAAACCAGAAATAAACCAAAATGACTGGGAACACAAATCATATCTCAATAATAACTTTGAAGGTTAACAGCCTCTACTCATCAATCAAAAGACATAGAGTGGCAGACTGGATTAAAAACAAGACCCAACAATATGCTGTTTCCAAGAGACTCACTTCATAGCAAAGACATGCACAGACTGAAGGTGAGAGGATGGGAAAAAGCATATCACTCATATAGATTGTATAAACAAGCAGGGGTTTCCATCCTCTTATCAGATAAAGTGGACTTCAAGCAAACGTTAATCAGAGGGGACAAAGAAGGACATTTTGTACTGCTTAAGGGAATTTTACATCAACAAGACATAATGATCAGGTATTTATGCCCCAAACAATGGAGCATCTACATACATCAAGCAAACACTTCTCAACTTCAAGAATCAAATAGACCACAACACAATAATATTGGGTGACTTGAACATGCCTCTCCCACTACTGGATAGATACACCAAGCAAAAACTAAGCAACAAAACTCTAGATCTAAATGATTAATCAGTAATTTAGAGTTAACAGACAAATATAGAATATGTCATCCACCAATGAGCAAATACACTTTCTTCTCAGCAGGACATGGATCCTACTCTAAAATTAACTTTTCCTCTTTTCTTTTTTCTAGTAGTTTTATAGTCTTATTTCTAAGTCTTTAATCCATTTTGAGTTGATTTTAGTATATTGTCCAATATCACATTTCTACATGTGGTTATCCAGTTTTCCCAACACTGTTTATTAAAAAGGCTCTTTTTCCATTGTGTATTCTAAGTACCTTTGTTGAGAAATCAATTGAGCATACACACGGGTTCATCATTAGGCTCTCTATTCTGTCCTATTAGTCAATGTGTCTATTTTTTGTCAGTACCATATTGCTTTAAATACTGTTGTTAATAGTATAGTTAGAAATCAGCTAGGATGATGTCTTCAGTTTTGTTCTTTTTGCTCATAATTGCCTTGGCAAGTCAGGATGTTTATGGTGGGGAGGCATTCCATATGAAATTTAAGATTATTTCTTCTAATTCTGTGAAAAATGACATTTGAATTTTGCGAAGGAGTGCAATGAATCTGTAGATGATTTTGAGTACTGTAGAAAGTTTTTGAGTACAAATTTTTTTTTGGATTTGACTCCCAAAATGAGGGCAACAGAAACGATTACTGAAAACTGGAAGCACATCAAACTAAAAAACTTCTGCATGACAAGGAAACAACAATTGGCAGAGAAGAAAGACAATCTATTAATTGGGATCAAATATTTGTAATCAATATATTTGATAATGGATCATTATCTAAAATATGTAAGGAATTCAAACAACTCTACAGAAAGAAAATGATCTGGTTTAAGAACAAAGGATGTAAATAGACACTTCTCAAACAAAGCCATACAAAAGAACAAGAGATATTTGAAAAAAATGCACAAAATCTCTCTAAAAACCTGGAGAAATGCAGATTAAGCCACAATGGCACATCACCTCAAACCTATCAGATGGCAAAATGTGTTGGCAAAGATGAGAAAAAATGAATCCTTGCACTCTGTTAGGGGGAATGTAAATCTGTGCAGGCATTATGGAAAACTGTATGGAAGTACCTGAAAACATGGAAAAGAGAATTTGATATGATCCAGAAATTTCACTTCTGGAGGATACTTCTGAGTATTTACTCAAAATTTAAAATCAGTGTGACACAGTAAGGCCTATACTCCAGATTCATTACAGCACTATTCACATTTACCACAGAATCAACCTAAGTGATCGTCACTGATGGGTAAAAAACATGGGTTTATCTATACTTGGAAGACCATTCAACCTGAAAAATGAAGAAACTTCTGCTCTTGGAAACAATGTGGATCGAATTGGATAACAGTATGAAAAGTAAAATAAACGGGGTATAGAAAGACAAATTTCACATAATCTCACATGATTGTGGATTTTTAAAGAGTTATTTTTCTAATTTTTACAGACTGTATTTTGATTCATCATACACACATGGGATGCAACTTCTAATTTCTATGATTGTACACAATGTAGATTCAACCATTCATGTAAACATACTTATACATAGGGAAATAATGTCTGCCTCAGTCCACTCTTTCCTTCCCCCACCAGCTCCAGCCCTATGTCCCTCTACACAATCAAAATTCCTCTATTCTTCTCTTACCCCAGTGCCACTGCCCTGTTATGTATTATCATCCACTTATCAGATAAAACATTCGTCATTTGGTTTTTTGGGATTGGCTTATTTCACTTGGCATGATATTCTCAAACTCCATCCTTTACCTGCAAATGCCATTATTTTATTCTTCTTTGTGGCTGAGTAGTATTCCATTGTGTATATATACCACAGTTTCTTTATTTGTTCATCAATTGAAGGGCATCTAGGTTGATTCCATAATCTAGCTATTGTGAATTGAGCCACTATCAACATTGATGCAACTGTATCATTGTAGAATGCTGATTTTAAGTCCTTTGGGTGTAAATCGAGGAATGGGATAGCTGGATCAAATGGTGGGTCCAGTCCAAGATTTCTGAGGAATTGCCAATTGTTTTCCAGAGTGGCTGCACCAATTTGCAACTCCACCAGCAATGTATGTATGTGCCTTTTTCCCCACATCCACACCAACACTTACTATTGCTTGTGTTCTTGGTAATAGCCATTCTAATCAGAGTTAGATGAAATCTTTAGGTAGTTTTGATTTGCATTTTTCTAATTACTAGAGATGATGAGCACTTTTTCATGTATTTGTTGATTGCCTGTATATCTTCTTCTGTAAAGTATCAGCCCAGTTTCTTACCCATTTATGGATTTGGTTCTTTGAATTTTGGTGTAAAGTTTTTTAAGTTCTTTATAAATTTTGGAGATTAGTGCTCTATTTGAAGTGCATGTGGAAAAGTTTTTCTCCCACTCTGGAGGCTCTCTTTTCATAATATTGATTATTTCCTTTGCTGAGAAAAGGCTTTTCAGTTTGAGTCCTTCCCATTTATTGATTCTTGCTTTCATTTCTTGCACTTTGGGGGTCTTTTTAAGGAAATCTGGTCCAAAGGCAACAAGATGAAGATTTGGGCCTACTTTTACTTCTATTTGGTGCAAGCTCTCTAATTCCTAGGTTCTTGATTCATTTTGAGTTGAATTTTGTGCAGGGTGAGAGATAGGTGTTTAATTTCATTTTGTGGATCTTCTAAGGTTTTCATTAATTTCTTTCTTTAGAGTTCTGTAGTTTTCATTGTAGAGGTCTTTCACCTCTTTTGTTAGATTGGTTCTCAAGGATTTTAATTTTATTTTAGGCTATTGAGAATAGGTTAGTTTTCCTAATTTCTCTTTCAGAGGATTCATCACTTATGAATAGAAATATGTTAGAGTTATGAATGTTGATTTCTAGAAGTTTTCTGGTGGAGGTTTTTGATCCTCTAATTATAGAATCATGTTGTCAGCAAATAGTGATACCTTGAGCTCTTCTTTTCCTATTCATATCCCTTTAATTTCTTTGGACTGTCTGATTGCTCTGACTAGAGTTTCAATGATGATGTTGAATAGAAGTGGTGAAGCATCCATGTCTTTCTCCAGTTTTTAGAGGGAATGCTTTTGTTTTGTTTTTTTTTTTCATTAAGAATGATGTTGGCCTTGAGCTTACCATAGACAGCCTTTAAAATGTTGTAATATGTTCCTACTATCCCTACTTTTTCTAGAGTTTTGAGCATGAAGCGGTGTTGTATTTTTTCAAACACGTTTTCTGCATCTCTTGAAATAATCATATGATTCTTTACCTTACATCTATTGATGTGACGAATTACATTTATTGATTTTCGAATGTTGAAATGACCTTGCATCCTTGGGATGAACCCCACTTGATTGGGGTGCACTATCTTTTGAATGTTTTTGTATGTGATTTGCCAGAATTTTATTAAGGATTTTTGTGTCTATGTTCATCAAAGATATTGGTCTAATGTTTTCTGTCCTTGATGCATCTTTGCCTGGTTTTTGTATCAGGGTCATACTGGCTTAATAAAATGAATTTGGAAGGGTTCCCACCTTCTCTGTTTCATGGAACACTTTGACAAATATTGGTATAAGTTCTTCTTGAAGGTCTTGTAGAACTTGGCTGAGAATCTGTCTGGTCCCAGGCTTTTCTTTGTTGGTAGGCTTTTGATGGTTGCTTCTATTTCATTGCTTGATATTGATATATTTAAATTGTATATGGCCTCCTGATTCTGTTTGAGAGGATCATATGTCTCTAAAAATTTGTCAATGTCTTCAAGATTTTCTATTTTGTTGGAGGACAGATTTTCAAAGTAGCTTCTAATTATGTTTTGTATTTCAATGGTGTCTGTCATATTTCCTTCATCATAAATTTTAGTAATTTGAGTTTTCTCTCTCATTAGTGTGGTTAAGGGTTTATCTATTTTGTTTACTTTTTCAAAGAACAAACTGTTTGTTTTGTCAATTTTTTGAACTGTTTCATTTGTTTCAATTATTGATTTCAGCTCTGATTTTAATTACTTCCTGTCCTCTACTACTTTTGGTGTTGTTCTATTCTTCTTTTTCTAGGGCTTTAAGATGTAATGTTAGGTCATTGAGCTGTTGATTTTTTATTCTTTTTTTTAATGTGCTTCATGTAGTGAATTTTCCTGTTAGTACTGCTTTTGTAGTGTCCCAGAGATTTTGATATGTTATATCATCATTCTCATTTACCTCTAAGAATGTTTTTATCTCCTCCCTGATGTCTTCTTTTATCCAGGCTTTACTCAATAGTACATTATTTAGTCTCCAGGTATTGGAGAAGTTTCTATTTTTTATCTTATCATTGATTTCTAATTTCATTCCACTACAATCTGATATAATACAAGGTAGTATCTCTATTTTTTGTTTTTACTAATTGCTGCTTTGTGGCATAACATATGGTCTGTTTTAGAGAAGGATCCATGTGCTGCTGAGAAGAAAGTGTATTTGTTCCTTGATGGGTAAATATTCTATATATGTCTGTTAAGTCTAAGTTATTAATTGTGTTACTGAGTTCTAAGGTTTCTTTGTTCAGTTTTTGTTTTGAAGATCTGTCCAGTAGTGACAGTGGTGTGTTAAAGTCACCCAGAATTATTGTGTTGTGGTCTACATGGTTCCTGGAATTGAGAAGGATTTGTTTGATGTACATGAATGCACAGTTGTTTGGGGCCTAAGTATTTATGATCATTATGTCTTCCTGATTTATGTTTCCATCAAGCAGTATGAAATGTCCTTCTTTTTCCCTTCTGAATAACTTTGACTTGAAGTTCACTTTATCTGATATGAGGATGGAAATCCCCACTTTTTTACTGAGTCCATGTGCATGGTATGTCTTTTCCCATCTTTTCACCTTTAATCTGTGGGTATCTTTTTCTATGAGATGAGTCTCCTGAAGGCAGCATATTGTTGGGCCTTTCTTTTGAATCCAGTCAGTCTGCCTATGTCTTTTGATTAAGCAGTTTAGGCCATAAACATTCAGGGTTATTATTGAGATATGATTTGTATTCCTGGTCATTTTGGCTTATTTTCATTTTTCAATTTGGCTTGGTTTCAAATCCTTTGATTGGCTTTTCCTTTAGGCTAATTTTCCCTTTGCTTATATTGTTGTTTTTCATTTCCTCCTCATTGAATATTTTGTTGAGAATGTTCTGTAGCACAGGCTTTCTACTTGTAAATTCTTTTAACTGTTGTTTATCATGGAAGGATTTTATTTCGTCCTCAAACCTGAATGTTAGTTTTGCTGGGTATAAGATTCTTGGTTGGCAACCATGTTCTTTCAGAGTTTGAAATATGTTGTTCCAGGTCCTTCTAGCCTTTAGTGTCTGGACTGAGAAATCTGCTGATATCTATACTGGTTTCCCCCTATATGTAATTTGATGCTTTTCTCTTGAGCCTTTAAAATTCTGTATTTATTTTGAATATTAGGCATTTTCATTATAATGTGCCTTGGTGTGGATCTTTTGTAATTCTGTGCATTTGATGTTCTGTAAGCCTCTTATATTTGATTTTCCATTTCATTCTTTAGGATTGGGAAATTTTCTGAAATTATTTCATTGAATAGATTGTTCATACCTTTGGTTTGTATCTCTATGCCTTCCTCAATCCAATAATTCTTCAGTTTGGTCTTTTCATGGTGTTCCATAGTTCTTGGAGATTTCATTCATGATTTCTTACCATCTTCTCTGTTTGATCAACTATATTTTCAAGGTTAAATATTTTGTATTCATTTTCCGAGGTTCTGTCTTCCAAGTGATCTAGTCTGTTGGTGATGCTTTCTATTGAGTTTTTTCTTTGCTTTATTATTTCCTTCCTTTCAAGGATTTCTGTTTGGTATTTTTTCAGAATCTCTGTCTCTTTATTGAAATGATTTTTGCTTCCTGCAGTTGCTCTTTTAACTGCTTATCGGAGTGATTGTTCATTGCCCACATTTGCTCTCTTATCTCATCCTTTGCTTTGTGGATGATTTTAATTATGTATATTCTGAATTCCTTTTCTGACATTTCTTCTACCATGCTGTCATCAGGTTCTATTAATATAGAATCTTTATTTGTTGGAACACTTTCTTTCCTTGTTTTTTTTTTTTTTTTTTCATGTTGTTCATTTATCTTCCCCTCTAGCAGATCAGGGGTATTGCAGTTTCCCCCATAGGTTTATAGTGACCCTGCAGGTTTCCAATACCTCTCCTTTAAGGGGGGAGATCAATATTATCAGCACCTGGTACAAACAATATGGGAGGGGTACAGTTGGACTGAGTGTCCTGAAGATGGGGACACTATCAGTTGGGCCAGGAGTCCTGAAGCATGATTGTGGATTCTATAATAAAAAAATTCATATAAGCATATGAATTTGCTTCAAATGGTGAGTACCAGTGGAAAGGTAGGTACCAGTGTTGGAAATTGTGGGGAACTGATCAAGCAACATAAAATATTTTCAGGCACTGAAAATAAATAGCCTCATCAGTCTCAGGGATTCAGCCGATATACCCAACATGAATGACAAGATTTGGATGAGGAAGGATTTTCAGTCCGGTGTGGCTTTTCCTATGGAAAAACAAGGGTACAAATCACTGGGAATTCCTATAGCTGACATGTACTAAACTATAAAGACACGTTTAGTGGCA